>JAJOOS010011189.1:0-16159 GCA_029582725.1 Solanum chiquidenum | reverse complement strand
ACAATACAAATATTTCTCTGCCCAGTTTTCTTTTGCCTTTCTCTCTTTCTCGTTTTATACATACACAGATTATACAATTGATCTTTTGTATACAACTGCTTTCTTTTGTATATGTATAGCGAATTATACAACTGTTTTCTTTGTATATGTATAGCGAATTATACAACTGTTTTTTTTGTATATGTATAGCGAATTATACATATATATGTTTGCTATGGAGCGCAATTATGCAAACTTTGTTATAGCATATAAATATGAATTTTGTATTTGCTATATGTGAAAGTTGCTCAATATTATATTATAAGATGCGAGTAAGGGGTCGTTTGGTAGGCCGCAATAACTCGATGAAGATTCAGTGAATATGAGGCGTCCTTTTCGTGTATTATTATACTTTTTTTTTAATAAACATACATTTATATTATAATTTAAAGCTATATTTATTCACCGGTCTTTGCGATACACATCTACTCGTCTACATTTTATGTGTTAGTTGAACACTTTTAAAACTTTCAAAATGATCATTAGATACCTCTGAAGTTTCTGTGTCACTTCAGCATTTGTGTCCACAGCAGACAATAAGAACAAGTTCGAGTGTTTAGTTGTTAGTTGAAACTTGAAATCAAATTAAAGTGTTTAGACATGTACTCAAAATTGGAAAGTTTTCTTGTCATCTATGATCAAATTTGAATGTCTATTTATGTATTATATCTAACAACAAATCTAACAAAAATCATTTAACACTCTTTATATATATATATATATATATATGTTTGTGTTCAGCCATATGTGTATAAATGCAAAAATATATCAAAAAAAGTACATACTTTAATCTGAAAATTATTTAATACTAAATATTCGTGTTCAGTCATAGCGTTCAGTCATATGTGTAATGAATGCAAAATATATCGAAAAAAGTACATACTTTAATCTGAAAATTATTTAATACTAAATATTCGTGTTCAGTCATAATACATAAATATGCTCTTTAATTTGGCCTCAACTTACATCTGTACTCTGCAACTTTAAGTGTACACAAATAGGCACTTAAATTTGTATAAAATGAACAAGTAAACACACACATCCTAGGTGGCATCTAACTTGAAAATTTGCATCCTACATGGTGTCCTATGTGTATTATGTTACGTAGGACTCATGTGTCTACTTGTTCAACTTTAAACACGTTTAAGTGTCTACTTGTACACACCTAAAATTGGAGGACATAAATATGAAATAAGACCAAATTAAGAAGCACATTTATGTATTATGCCAAAAAAACGAATAGATATTTGGTAATGGACCTAATATTGGAGTATTTTGGGCTTTCTCTTCAATTGTTACAAGTTGGACCACCAAAAGTGGATTAAGCCCAAGAAACTTTTAGTTGGTCATAACATCATGAATGCCAATTATCTTTGGTTCACTCAAATTCCTTTGAGCTTTTTGTGTCCATATTATTTATGTAATTATATGTCAAATTACCCAATCTGAAACAAACAAAAGTGTATGATTTCTCAACAACATCATAAACAATACATTCGAGCAATTAAAAATAACGATGACTGGCATTAGTGGTGGCAAATGGGTGGGTTGGGTCAAATTTGGGCGGGTTGAAAATGGGTCAACATAAAATGGGTAATAATTCAATCCGTCCATATTTGATATGAGTAAAAATGAATTGGGTAAAATACTAGTTTATCCATATTATACCCATATTTTCATGAGCAAATAGTGCTCTACTTAAGAATTCAACATGGAGAAAATATTTTAGTCTTTTTTTAGATGAAAAATGTTGAAAATACTTCATTTAGTTTTATTGTATCATAAAAGTAAAAAAAATAATCCTAACTTTTCAATATAAAATAAATTTATGTAATAACAAAGGGAAAATATTTTTAATTTCAAAGTAAATGAATAGTTGCATTTTAGGACTAAAACATGCTTAATGCACTTTAAGGCTTAAGCAATGACAATACTAATGGAGTACATGATTTGTTTATTTTACACTATTATTTATTATCCAATATAAAATTAAACAAATACAAAAATATAATTATAATTAACAAAAGAAATGTACATTTAAAATATATATTTTTGGAGGGCCAAAGACTTCACCTTTTCAATTATAGAGAAAAATAATTAGTTCTATAGAAGAACATAAAAAGGAAGAGAAATTACTATTTTTCTTAGTGATATCATGAATTTTGAGTGAATAAAAGTTACAAGCTTAACTCATTTGGCTAATCCATATTTTACTCATATTTTTATGGGTTGAATATGGGTATCAACCCATATTTTACCCATGTAAAAAGTCACTCACCCAACCCATTAAAATATGGGCGGGTTACCAAAATATGAACTCATTTTGCCGGCACTAACTGGCATATACCATGTCTTTGTTTTTCTTGTACTCATGGCACAGAGACGAATCTAGAATTTCTAAAGTATAAGCGCACCACTTAAAAGACTTCACATTAAATCAAGTACATCATTCAATTCCTTTGTTGCATGATGCCAACAAATAATATTAGATCAATTCTAAAAAAATATGTAAATAAAACATTTAGATTGACGAAGAGATCATAGATTCACGTGCTCCCAATTTCAGAGCAAATTCATCCCTAGGCACCCTGATATATATGACTAGAAGTGTTAAAGGACATTTGGTACAAGGGATAATATGAATAACTAATCTTCAGATTAATTTTAGGTTGAATTTATATACCATATTTGATTGAGATAAATTATGAGATAACTTATCTCAAAATTAATCATCCTAAGATTGTAGTATTATTTTTATCTCACATTAAAAGTGAGATAACAATCCTAGAATAATTAGTCTCATAAAAATTAGGAATGGGGTAACTTGTTCTCTAACTAAACGATAGCCCTAGACAAAACTATTCATGAGGTATATATACTGTAGTATTTGGTATATCTATTCGTACAATCGTACTATTTCTCATCAATTGACATTGAAGCTCTGCATTTATACCTAGGGGCTAGGGCAGATACAGCACTTTGGCACGGGGTTCATTCGAATTAATATTTCTGATTCGAAACATAAATTTATATGTAAAAATTTATTAAAATTCCGACTAGTATTGGATATGAATGTATCCATAATAATTAGAAGTATAACAAATTCAATGCTAAGAATTTTTTTGTGCCAATGAACAAGAAAAATAATAATTCTTTTACCTTGGATATGTTATTCCTCAAGTAGAAAGAATTACCTTACGACTTAAAATAAATTTATTTTAAACAACCTTTGTCACTCAATTAGAAGTATTATCTTATTTTATACACACAAATATTTTTTGCGAAGAAGTTTAGCTAAACTTCTTTTTATATTATATATAATGCAATATAATTTTTTAATGAAGAAGTTTAGCTAAACTTTCTTTATTACATTATGTTAGGGTCAAGCGGCCAAGGTAGGATGTTGGTGTTACCCAACACATACCTCATACAAGTTGCTCTAGCGAATCAAACTCATGACCTTGACTCTGATACGACTTGTTAGAATCAAGCGCTTACCATCATGTCAAAAGTTATAACTAATAGCAAAGACGTAATTTTATTTCTTAACTAAGCCCACTAAGCAAACGTGTTCGATCATAACTCTAATTCATGCCACTCTAGTCCCTTGTGGACCTTGTCATAGGCAGAATATTGGTGTTAGCCAATACATTACATTTATGTAGCTCCTCCCTGATCATTGGGAGTAATTGGAACTTGGTAGTCATCAGGGGCGAATCTAGGAGGGTAAGGATGATCACCCGAACCCTCTCAGTATAAGAACTTTTTTTTAATGTATGTATATAGATTTTGAATTTCATGAAAATAAGATTAGAAGTTAGTTTAGTGATTTCGAAGGTTTAAAATTTCTTTTAAAGTTTCAAGTTCAAATTTTAGGTTTTTGAACTCAGTTGATAAAAATCTTAGATCTACTGTCACTAATAGCGATTGGAATCTTGATTGGATGTAAATTGTAATAGTCAGTTTTGTCATAATGGTGTCTGTTCATATATTCCTTATTGTATTTTCCTTTTATGGGGCAGTCTGAATTCTGGTTTAAAGTTGTACACTTTTTCAAATTTCTTCACATGCATTTCAATGGCTACCTTTCATGCCACGGCCGGCCCATTCATGCAAATATCGTATCTTCTCATTCCATACCACAAATCCATGGAAAGATCGTATCTTCTGATTTTGACGGACCCTTCATATTATCAACAATAATTACTAAGGAATATGTATTTGGTATTTGACAGAGTCAGGATTTTCAATAGGGGTTACAAACTAGTCAAAGGGATTCAACATCTATTATATATACCTAAAAAATAATTTTAACTATAAGCTTATGGTCTCCTCTCTATCGATTAACGTCCCCCAACCCTCATATATTGATCATGCCACCCCCACTCCTCACCCTTATAATATTTTGCTAGCTTACATACACTACTAAACATTCATTATTCTCCCATTGAAACTTTTCATTGAAAAATGTTTAGTGGTTAATTATATTCCAATAGATATTTTGATAGAAAAATTAAGAAAAATAATAATAATACATAGTGTTTTCATACGGAAAAATTAGGAAGCTTCTCAATATTTCAGCATCATGCATTTTTCCTGTGCTTTAGAAAATCACGTTTTATAGCATAAATATTTCATTAATTATGACGGAAAACCTATGTTTCTAATAGTGATATAAATGCTCTTGAGCTGTTTCTTTTTTACTTATTTATCAAAAACTAAAAAATAAGTAAAGAATTCACTTATTTTAGGTAAAACATTTTCCTTCGTATCAAACACAACCTTAAATTTCAATTCCAAACAAGTTAGAATTTAGTTATATGGTCGTTTTTAATCTTATCTAATAACATTATATGGTATTAAGAGTTCATTTTTTTAACCGTTGAATTTGTTCAATCATGTTCATCAGAATATACTAGTCAACACTGTTTTTTGGATGTCGACCAATTTGCAAATATCTGATTTTATTAGGGTATTATTTAACAGGTATACACTGGATGGAATATTCCAGAGCATGAATGGAACTACTATCTGATTATCATCATTGCATATACGAATTGTAATGTTAGATAATCAGTCTAGTGCCACCAAATGGGTGGATTGGATCGAATTTGATCAGATTGAAAATTTATTGAGATCCTTAGGTGATACAAGAATTATCTAACTAATATAGCCACCTTACCTCCCAAAGTGATCATTTTCGCCCTTCATAAACCAAAGCCTAGTCAGTAAAAGCTTCATATGGTCGATCTCAATTTATTTAGATTAAGAAAATTCAACTGTCTATATATATAGTCAAAAAGGTTCATTTTTTTCTTGTTTGTATCGTTCACCTAAGGGGATCCAATTGAACCCCCTTACGAAGAACTAGCAATGCCTTGTCAATGAGGATTGATAAGTGTGAGTATCCCGTCTTATTTGATATTGAGGCGTGGTGGTGGTTGTTATCATAAATAAATCAAACTCTGGCTTCATTGACCCTAAGAATTTTTTATATACTTGAGTATTATACAACAAAGATTGTGATCTTATTTCAGAATTAAGATACTAACTATTTTTTGAAAAATCAGTTAAAACTCTGGTGGTTCTGATCAGAACAAAAGTCTTTATGCTTTATTATAACCATTCCTTTTTGGTTGAACAAGGGGAATATTACTGTTCGTAAACAGAACCTTGCATTATGAAACTGTTGAGGTATATGTCAACATAGTTACAACACTTAAAAAGGGCCGTTTGGTCATGTGAGATAACATTATAATTTAAAATTATGATATGAAATCATAGAGATGAAGTTGAAGTTTGTTTGGACATGCATTTTGAATTTTTAAGTTCTATCGTATGCTCATAAATACAAAAATCACATAAATTGTGGAAACTGAAAACTATCAAAATTGTCTGAATTCTTATACAATCTTACCAAATAATTAAAAGTTCACAAAGTTATTCGGAAAAAAAAATACAATATTTATTGATAGAACTTTAGTTGTAGCGTACTAATCTCTTTTTTTATTGAAGTCATGTTCGTCAATGGTGGTTTAAAGGTTGGTTAGAGTAATAATATCAACTATAAATTTTGATTACATCATATCATCATATATCATTATAAGTGGGAAGCTCCCAAGTGAAAAGTTGAATTATCATTTTACCCCTACACTAAATGAAAATATTATAAAATATTTAATTAAATTCATCTAATATAATTAATTAAACATTTTTTATCCTGAAATAAAGAAAATTCTCCTTTAATAATTCATATTGAGTACAATACAATGATCAACCATAATTATATGCTTCTCCACATATCAATTACTAATTTAAAGAAGTTATTAGAAGTCATTTATATATGCAGCGTCTTAAAAATTTCAGAATTGATTCTTCATATTCTTATATGTGTATTAGTACATATATTGTATAATATAGTCATACGCTTCAACTTTGAACAATAACTACAAATTTGGATTTAATAGTTTTGGAAATTTAACTATTTTTTAAGAGTAAAATATAAAGTGTCCTTTCACTTCTTCATAGCACTTATAAAGAAATTTAATGATATTTTAATGATCTTTTTCTAACTTGACTTTTGAGTTTCTATATATCTTGGCTATAAATATCATTGTGTGCTTCACTGATTTTTTTATCTGTAAATTATGCCATGATATATATATTGTCTTAGTTTTGATGATAGCTACTTCTCTTCACTCCTTGATTGATAATTTTATTGTAGATTAACTAAGATCTGCTTAGATTTCTTTTCTATGTGTTCAAGTGGAATTTTTTATTTTTATGTTATTATATTAGTATTGAAGATGTTATACATTTGTTGATGTTCATTAATATTATGTTTGTTACTTTCACCTTTCATCCATGAAATGGGTTAATGACATATTCATGATAATCCTTTGAGTCTCTCAATTATATCCTATAAAGGATGGCATTGGACATTACATTGTACACACCGGAAGAGATTTTGAATAATTGAAAGAGAATAAAGAATGTTGTCATCTCTTATCTCTCTACATTTTTTTCTACTTTCTTCTTTCACATTATTACTTTTAGCTTCATTTTATAATATTTTTGTTGATTTCTTTAGATGTGTTCTTTTATTTACCATTAAAAAATTACTATTTTCTTTTCCGAGTTAATTCCTATACAATAAATAAATAACTACAAATAAAAAATTATTGAACACAATTAAGACTTCAAATTTTATGATTTAAGTCTTTGCAATGGTTGATAATTATTCTTGCTTTGGTGACCACAATGTAAGTTGTATAGCTTTTAAAGTACTTTTTTCTGATTTACTATTTTAGTTTACAAACTTTATAATAAAAAATAGAATTATTAGTTCTATTAAAAGTGAAAAGCAACAAAGTTAAAGGCTAAATTACTAAAATAATCCTATAAATTTGTATTGAGTATAACACTCTTTGAAAATATAAAATCTGAAGAATTTGAAGGGTTACTTAATAATTAAATACACATAATTCAATATATTGACCATATTCATCTACTAAGGCCTCTAGCTACTGGTGAAATATGTAAAAATGTTTGAGACTTTGTTTCCCCTCATTCACTTTCTTTCATTTAATTCATTTTAATTCTAACATGAAGTTTAAGTTACAATTCTCCAATTTAATTAATTATTTTTCTCTTACTTAAGTTAAGACCCATCTTTACCAAAAAAAAGTACATAAATCTTTCATTACAAGAGAAAGGCTTTGTTGATTTTCTTGAAAAGAAAATTTGAGATAGCTACAATATGAGTATGCGTTCTATCTTGCCTAATATTTCTTATATATGTGAAAGTTCCTTATATATTTTTCTTAATCAATTAGTATAATTTGTAACTATTTTTTTGTTAATCTATTTTTATTCTATTAGTAAATTACTAAATCAAAATGTACACACATTTAACATATAGTTATTTTTCTTTCACAATATTTGTGATTTCTTCGTCTTTAATATCATAGAGGTCAACATCCCCAATGGATAATTAGGATGTCTATTTCAATATGGTTGTATTTTTTATTGTGTGGAAGATGTGATGAATATATATCTATATATATATACACACACATCGTTACAACAACTTCATGCAACTTAGCATGGGGCACACGTGCAATGCACGTGCCCGGAACTAGTATGAAATAAATGTTTGATAGATATAAAACAAATACTATTAACTAGTGGGACAATTTTTGTATTTGAAAAATGTGAAATCATGATATGAAGTTCTCAAATCAAACTTTTTGAAAAATTTGAGATATCATCTCATGATAAAATCGCATGTTTAAACGCCTACTTAAATTGGTACGGACTCTGTGTTGCAGGTCAGCCATTTTCTTTTCCTAGGTTGTATAACTGTGCAAGAGATAGTCATAGGACAAAAACTAGAAGTGACAAAAAATGACATAAAAAGTAAATAATATTACAAAAAGTTTATGGCTCTCTTGGGACAATAACATCATAGATTTGTGATTTTCTTCTCTTGCTTTCTTGTAGATATACACTAATCAAACTTTCAAAATGATTATAGGTGCTTCATCTATTTTTGTTTCAAGTTCTAGTGTATGATATTTCATCTCTTCCATTCTTGTTATGTTTGATTGATCTAAGATTTCAACTTGATTTGTCTACGATGAGCATGGTCTGAAGCAATTACTTTTAGCATTTGAAGTGCAATCTTCCCCTTTTATGCGATGTTATTATTTTCCACTTGACATCATCCAACAAATTAAGTAAAGATCAAGAACAAACAAATGATGCTAATTAGTTCAACGAATAATGGATATGATGTTATTGCTCTGCAATGTAGATGTAATAATTCGGACACTTACAGCCAAATTACTATTTTTTTCTTATTAACTTATAACCAGAAGCGGAGCTAGGTGGGGGTTCGTGGGTTCGGACGAACCCATTAGCTTTTTCGTAGACCTTGTATTTGTATTAGAAAATTAAATAAATATATATATGTAGAGATTAACTTGTGACCTCCTAACAAAATTGATTGACAACTCAGTGATAAAGAAGAGGCAGTGGAAATGTCTTTCACACTAGTATTGTGGGTTCAAACCCCACTATCAATCTTCTATCCTAAAATTTAGAACCTCAAATTCCTAATTCTGGCTCCGCCTCTGCTTATAACGTATCATAAGCATCGTTGTGTCATCTCATGATTGTGCTTCTCAAGTTATTGCTGTATAATGAACTCATGCAGGTTAAAGTCCTGTTTGAAATCTGTTGAAATGACTGTCACAGAGTTAATCACTGTTATGTGTTATAGTTCTAATGAATGCTTGATTTTCGCGGTTATTGAATCGTATTCTTGATTTTGCTGCATAAATTACATTCTTATAGCATCAGATCACTTGAAAATCAAGACAGGAGATACAATACCATCATGAGTATTAATTAAAGAATTCATACATTTGAGTCAATATTTTTTTCCTTTTGCATCTTGATACATTACTTCTTTTTGCCTAATAATCTATATATCTTGAAGTGCTACTGAATCTAGCTAGCCTTCTCTTAAACTTACATGTGCAGAAAAGGCATAAGAAATATATGAAGTTAATAGCTATTATTCACATTTTACATTGGCTACAACCAATTAGTAGTATTCATTTTCTATTCGATCGTGCTGCATATTTACCTAACGTAGAATTAGCCGTTGCTATCAGTTTCAAATAACAACATTTGTTACGAAACTGATACTACTTTTTGGAAAATATTCTGGCCAGGAGAAAGCATAGCTAAAGGGTCATAAACAGACTTCCTCTGTACAAAAACTTCCCATTTTGGACCAAAGTGTGTCCTCCATTGTTCCTGTGTTGTGTAATGAGGCAAATATTGCTTGACTCCAAGGTGTGACACCTCACAGAAGTCTAAAATTCTTTTGTTCTGAGTTAAAACATGTTGTAAACTATCAGTTCCATTAGATGAAGGATTTGCATGGGATAAAAAGGCCACAAGATAGATAATATCTTCATCTGGACAAACAAATGAAGTTCTGTTATCCACCCTGAAAAAATAAAAAAAGTAAACATGTTAATTGATTGTACAAGAAGTAGTAGATTTTTTATGTACAAATGGAACGTTATGTAAAATGGAAAATTACTTTGATTTATGAATTGGATAGACAAGAACAGGTCCATTGTTGGTATCACTTAATATGTTTCCAAAAACTTCATTAGCAAAGTGTTGTATTTTGCTTTTAGGGACTAGAAGGTTGAGCCATGGATGTGGACGATCCCAAAGTCCTTTCGATCGAAGTATTAGCTCTGATGCATGAACTCTGTCCAAAAAATCTATGTATGGAACTTCTGACATGAAAAGTGTTGATGGAATATAACTTAGTTGGGATAATAAGTCCTCAATTTCCTGTGTAAAAACAACAAGCATTTATATGAGAATTGTTTCATCAAAAAATTTGCCCTCTTTCAAGTTATGAACATGTCTTACCTGATTTACTGTATCGAATTTTTCGGGGTATAAATTTTTGGTTAGTTCAAGGCAATAGAGTGTTCTGCCATCTGATACAAAGTGACTAGCTTGAACAGAATCTTGAGGGTCAAAAGATGTTCTCCAGTTATTCAGTAGACCTGTTTTGTTCTTAATCACAAGCCCTTCTATGTAATCGAATGTTTTCGATGCAGATATCAAACGCTCTTGATCTCTAACAAATGTTGAGAAATCAGAGTACAACACTCTTATCCATTTCACCTGTTGAACAAACGAAAAACACATGTTCAATAAAACTCGAAAACACGAATAACTTGATATTCTTGAACTCTAATGGTATTTTTTTTTTACCATTTTCGGGGCTCTTTCGAGTGAGATTCTTGCTCTAGTTATAATGCCAAACTGACCAAGTCCTCCAAGAACAGCATGAAAGAGGTCAGCATTCTGTTCTTGTGAACAAATTAGTGTTTCTCCTTTTCCTGCAATGAATCCAATTCATGATATGTCGAATTAGGTCACGTGCTGAAATTTTGATATTTTGTTGGTGAAAGTAGTAGTCAGATTCCCAACTTGTACTATTGAAAATTGTACTTCAATAACTAACTACTATATCATATCAGACAAAAAAAATCTTGTGCTAGTTGTAGAATACTTATTATTCTAATCCGACTGAAAATCAATTAGTTTCGGAAAAAATCTCATTACCTGTAACAACTTCCAGCTGGCGGACATTACTGATTTGAGGGCCGTGACGAAATGCCTGTCCACTGATGCCAGCATTAGACAGAGTACCTCCAACAGTAAGATGTAGATAATCAGTCCAAGATTTTGGTGCTAATCCATATTTCAATGTCTCATGCAATATGTTTATCCACAATTCACCAGCTGAGACATCAACATAAGGGAATTGTACTCCTCTGTAGTAAACTTGCATTTCTTGATCCTGCGGTAATGATTCCATGTTGATTATAACTCCTCCACGTGCTTGCGCCTGGCCTTGAAGAGAGTGACCGTGGCCTCTTGCAGCCACGGTCAGTTCTGAGGCCGGGCCCATTTGCCAGACATGTGTTACTATCTCTGAAATGTCAGTAACAGATTTCGGATGTACTACTGCTAAAGGATGCGAATGAATTTGATTCCCAAAATCTCGGGATGCAAATTCATTGTTTTCAAAAGTTATATAGCCTTGTAGATGAAGAGCCTTCAATGAAGACAGGACACTAGAGAAACAAACTTCTGGCTTAATAACTATCCATATTAGTACCAAAATTGTAAAGCTTCTTACGAACAAAACGTTCGTTTTTCGAGTTAATACTAAGCTCTGGCATGTCATCTCTTCAATAAAAAAAACGGAAGAGTTTTTTTGTGTGTGTGAAGAAAGAAGAATTGAGGAGGAAATTTAAAGATTATATGAGTGGTAGAGTCAACTTATATTGAGTGGTAAAGAAACCGTATGAAGACTGACTACTTTTAAGTGGAAGAATTTGAAGTATTTTTTCTTTTTAGTTCCCTTTTGTTTGGGTATCTTTAGTTTGGTAGTGTAATATAATATAAGACTATAGTCTATATATAAAGCCAGCCATCACGTATATATGACAAGTTGAATAGAAAAAGTCATAAGAAAAGAAAGATTTCCTCAATCTTTAAACTTTTCTTAACAGTCCCCTTTAACACTTTTTTCATCAAACATATTCTTTTAGCATTTATGATTTAAGGATAAGTTTTCCATGTATAGGGTTAATTAATTTCTTTATGGGAGCAGATTTTTAGTTGATTTAGTTTGATTAGTTTCCTTTCATAGATGTTGGAAATCTTTATTTTCCAACAATAGAAAGTTAGAAACATAATTATTTATATAAATATATATTGTCTTCATGTATATATATATATGGTGTAATTTTTCGCCCAAGGCTTGACCCTTTCTAGTTCCGTCCGTGGTCCACAAGATACGTTTAAGTTTCAAGAAAATGCATGTTTTTTGTATATCAAGGGGGAAAAAAAGTTAAGTATGACTTGTTTTTTTAGTGTTTGGGACCTATTAAAAGGGGCCCTAGTAGTCATGTGCTCTAAAGAAAACACAAAAAAGAAATGTTCTTTTTGCTGCAAATACATATAGTATTTGATGCCAAAGTACCCAACAAATGGACAAACAAAGAATCATTCATTCGATTTGTGTTTGTAGATTTGCCCCAAAAAAAAGTAAAATTAAAATTTTGTACTAGATAAAATCAATTTGTTTATGCTGATCTTTTATACTTTTAAATGGATGCCTTGAATTAATTTATTTATTTTTCTGATCTTTGGATCCTTTTTAACAGGCCAGAGAATCAAAATGAGATAATTGCAATAAAAATATGGATTCTTTTGTTACCTTTAAAAACATACATTTATTACTTTTATGAACTGAGGCCAGCAGCAGGGTTAGATTCAGAGATATGGTTCTTATATTTGTGGGATTATTTTGTCTTTGCATGGCCAATGAAATGTATGGAACATCCGTGAAGCTATCATCATTTCAATCTTGAATATAATATGCTACTAGGATTATGTATATAAATTTGGAAAGCCAAGTGGGTATATTCACTTTTTATGTGTTTAACGTTTCTAGGCAAAAGTTATCTGATATTTATACTGGTGAAAGATAAAAAATACAGGTGAAATCATATCATTGAATTGTTTACCACTACGAATTAGGGTAATTGAGAATCTGTGACTTCATGATAAGGAGGGTGAGAGCGATTTTAAGGTAATTTTTGGTTGAATACTAGAATATTCGACTAGAAAAAAAGACTTGAATACGATGCAAGCATCAAATTATATTAATTTACTATAATTTGATGATAAATTATGAAAATACACAGCAATTTAATAATTTCTTCTTAAATTCTAAAAATGGAGTTAAGTCCTATGATTTGGAGAAAGAGGTAGACCATAACAAAGACACATGTTGGTTTGTCACATCACTTAAAACATATTTTTATTGTATGTGTGATGTATATAATATCGGTAAGTACATTTTTATGCTCAAGCTTTTAAAGTACATTTTTATGCTCAAGCTTTTAAAATACTTTTTCATGCTCAAGCTTTTAAAATTAAATGAAAAATTATTAATAAATATTTTTTTGATAATTTGATGGTGTAAAAAAAATTTCATACTTGAATGTGAATGTAACTTAAACTCTACATTTAATCAGATTATTATTTTTTATTAGGAGATGGAACATGCATTGGCAAGAAGTTGCATAGTTTAATTTCAATATTGAGTATAATTATGTTTCAATTTCTTATTTTGCGATGAAATAAAAAATGACTCGAAAATTTCATTCCAAAAATTTATTCTAATAAATCTTTCACCAACAAAACATTGCAAGTTTAAAAGTGTTAATTACATCAATTACAATCTCTACCTACCATATATAGTTAATTACATAATATTAATTAGTATAGGATCTTTTTAAATTGTATTTACCATATATGATACTTACCATGTTTAATATTTTACTATATATAATTAATCTCCTTTATTCTAATTCTAAACTAATATAAATCAGGATTTTAGCCTTGTTCATATCATCAAAACTGCTAATTGCTTTTCACCACTTTTTTTCAATTAGTTACCAACCCAATTATTTTTTTTATGTGGGACTACTAAAGTGGAAAGAAAAAACACCAAAATGATTCATAATTTGTAATAAAATAAAAGGCATGTTAACCTAAAAAGAAACCTCATCAATGTAGATCTCCATCAAAGTCCAGTTTGCATATAATAATAATTTAAAAAGAGAGTATAATATTGTTACTATAATCCAAAATAGATTGCACTCAATTTCTTGAGATTGTGGGAATAGTAAAATCTCTATTAATTGAGTGTGGAGATGGAAGAGAAGTAGCTAGTAGATAAATAACCTAATCCTATCAATAATTATAATTAGTAGAATAAAACTAATCCTTAGTGCAATATTTGCTTTCTAGAAGAAGAAAACCGACCATTAATAAAGAAATCATAAAGCTATTAAAAAGGGATTTAAAAGAGAATGTTTAATTACATGAGAGCAATCTTTATCACACGTATTGCTCGAGTCCCACCCATGGTGATTTGGTTTGAGTATAGAAATAATTAAATCTTAATTAGCATAAACAAATGGCTAAACATAGCTAAAACAATGGGCTACCAAGAATTAGAGGTGGAAACAAATTGTCTATTTGTTATGAAACTGATTCAGGATGAAGACATACAATATCGTTTTCTTAGAGCTATTATTGAAGATTGTATATATCTATCGAATATTAACAATGTTTTTATTAAATACATTTGGAAAAAGCCGAACCAATAAGCCAACTTTCTAGCAAAGAAGGGCACAATCATGAAGATTCGTAATCTAACAAAATGCGCTTAAAAATATGGAATTTTTTATTTTTTATATACACTTAAGTGACATTGTTTTTGAAAGATTATAAACTTTTTAAATTAGTATGTTTTTTATATCCAAAAGAATTATTAAACAATTATTTCATTATAATAACCATTTAGATAAATAATGTGTTCTTACATCACTTTTTTTTAACAGAAAATTTGATCAGTGAATTTTTTTTTTGGACCTAAATCAAAGAAGAAGTAATCTACTCAATTTAAATGTGGGATGTGTTGATATAATATAAATTTAAGCTGTACAGTAGAATGCTATATTTTTGGTTGCTATTGTGAGAAGAATCTTGTGATTTTATGTAATAAAATATAATTACGTGAAAAAAGACACTTACTTTGTAGCGATCTATGGGTAGTTTTCGAAGTACAAAGGTTAAAACACTTTGATCTTATATTTAGATATAAATTGCATAATTTTTTCTTAATAAAATAAAATTTGTATATTTAAAAATCACACAGAAAATATATACCACAAATGAACATAGCTAATAATTTTGAAAAATTAAAATGGAACAAAAGGAATATATACAATTATGTGATCATTTATGAAATTCACCCGCGCTAGAAAAACTTTGTTATGCAGAAATACTCATAAATGTTTCCTTTACCTAGTCCATGTTGCATTTCTCGTAGAAATCATATATTAAGGTATTTTTTTATACACTATTACCTCATATTAACTACATTTTAAAATTTTAAATTTAATTATTAATACTTTAACAAGTTTGAAAAAAAAAATAAAAAAAATTCTATTAATTTGTTAAAATGAACAAATAAAAGCAATTCTTTTTAGTTTGTTGAAGTTGTAAAATGAACATGATTTAAGTCACGACATAGGTACATTTCGAGCCATATTTAAGCAATTTAGTGTGTTATTAAATATAATTCAAATTAAATATTCTAAATAGAAATACAATAATGATAATATTATAAAATAATAAAATTTATTACGTTGTTTCAAATTACAAAATATCTCTACATCACATCAAATCATCGATCGTCATAATATTCCATCAAGTTACATTGTATCAAAATATATAATAAACCTACCATAAATGTTTCCTTTACCTAGTCCATGTTGCATTTCTCGTAGAAATCATATGTTAAGTGTTTTCTTTATACACTATTAACTCATATTAACTACATTTTAATTTTTTCAATTTTATTATTAATACTTTAATAAGTTTGAAAAATAATAAAAATAGTTTTCTATTAATTTGTTAAAATGAACAA
>JAJOOS010011187.1:0-20526 GCA_029582725.1 Solanum chiquidenum | reverse complement strand
GTTGCTTTTATTTTTTTTTGCTAAATGAAAAGCGAGTAGTAAAATAAATAAAAAACAAAAAAAAAAAACGCTTCATGGTGAGCGATCAATAAAAAACATTACATATAAATTGGTGATGTGTCGTCCATTTAAGTTAAATGGCAAATCGCTCAAAATGAAGCAATTTGTCATATGGTCGTGGGTTCGAAATTTAGTTGCTGCAAATTTTTATGGCTAATTTAATATTTTCTTCTTTTGATTGTGAGTTCGAAATTTAGTTGCTTCAAATATTTATGGCTAATTTAATGTTTTCTTCTTTTGATCCAATACATAATTTTTTTATGTATTTATTTTATGTTTTGTTTAAAATTTTCTATTATATTTGTATAATTTCTTGTGAAAAAAGATCACTCTTCTTTTATTTATTTTTTGAGAAATTTTATCCGATTAAGAAATCCCACAAGGTAATTTACTTTTTCTTAGAAATGGAGAATTTTTAATTATAACATTTTAGTTGAATATTTCTACAATTATACTATGTAGTTTATGGTAAATTTATATTTTTAAAAGCAAACACCTACAAGCTTAAAATTCTAGATGCGCTACTAAAAGTAAATATTATGATTTATTTTCTCTAAAGTAATATAACATTTAGATAAAAATAAATTAAAGTCTTTATTGAAAAACCTATCTACACTTCAAATAATACATAACAGTGGCGGACTCAAAATTTTCGTTCAGGGGTTCAAAAAATAAAAGAATAAATGTGTAAATAAGCCAACAAAACAAAAATTCAAGGAAGTAGTAGTATATAGTTTTAGTGGCGGACACTTGAATTTTTTTGGGTTTAAAACCACACTTTTAGCATGTAAAAATAAAACGTAAAAAATGGAAAATAAAAAACTGAAACTAAGAAAGAAAAAAATAAAACGCTAACACATGGATTCAAACCCTCAACATGAAGGTTAATTTCAAGGGGACCTGCCGCTGGCTATCAGTTTCTCTTTATCTTTAAAAAGTTCAAAATAGATATATCCACATAAATACAGAAAATTTACCTTATATATACAATGTAATTTTTTGCCAAGGGGATTCGGGTGAACCCTAGAACCCACGTGGGTCCACCCCTAATAGATAATACTTCTGAATTTTCAATTAAACTATTCTCTTCATATTAGTAAATATAATTTTATATAATGTCATCCAACCGTTTATATTACAAATAAATGGCTATCATTTTATTAATTCTTACTAATATAAATATAAGTAATAACATTATCATAAATTTTGAGCATACTATACTTATTTGGTAAGATTGTATAAATAATTGGGACAATTTTGATAGTTTTACAATTTATATGTGTTTTTATGTTTATGAAAAAACATACAACATAAAAAGTTCAAATTGTATGTCCAAACAAAAGTTTAACTTCATCTCGTAAGTCCATATCATGATTTCATGTAAAATGGACCCTGATGCTTCCGTCATCTTTTTATCAATAATAATGCTTCAGTCATTTTTTTTATCAATAATAAAAATAAAAATTAACTTAGTTGAAGATGCTTTAGCCATCATTTATCAAAAAATAAAACTAATACTACACCTTTATTATTATATGTAACCAATAATAAATAAATAAGTTCAACGTGTTTGTTTGAGGATGTTTCTTAGCAAAAAATACAAAGTTAATAATAATTTTAGGCCAAACTATAAATAGAGGGTATTTGTGAATCATTTTTCATAAGTTAAAGATATTTTTAGTCATTTTTATTTTTAATTAATAGTAAATTTTATGATCTTATTTTTTCTAAAAATAAATATAGTATAACATTTAAATAAAAAAATAAAATAAACATTATTTATTAAAAAAATCCCAGAAAATATCAATCTCTTAATAAAAATGAATTTTAAGCCATTAATTTTATTGACTTACCGCTGATCGTTTAGATCTTTGCCCAAAAAGAAAAAAAATCAAGATTATTTGGGTAAATAAGCTAACTAATTCCTAATTTCATAAAGTGCAGTTGGAGATATGAGTTGTTCTCTTTAACCAAACAGTAAATTATTATTTATAAGAATTCAAAATCATATTACATTTAAAACAAAGCAGAAAACTACCAAAGAGTTCAAAGAAGAACCCATTTATTTATTAATAACACAAGTTTTTTTTTTGTCTAGTTTTCAAATTATATGTATAACTTTAACATACCTAGAAAACTTAATATGTAAAGACCAAATTTAACCACTTAGATATTTGAAATACATCAAATTCAAGGACATTTAGATTTGCCCTTAGAGTTCTTCTTGTCCCTATAACAAGGACATTCATGTTTGTTACCATAAGTTCCAGAAGGCACACATTTGCATTCTTCACAACAAATTCCACAGTACTTCAAGCATCTGTCTGCAAGTCCTGCCTTTGAGCATCTCAGCTTGCACTTCGAATTACAAAAATCTTTAAAAAAAAAAAAAAAAACTCATAATTAGAACATATAACTTTTTTTAAAAAATATTTAGTGGACAGAATTATCTTATATATGTGTTGTGTTAGTGGATAGTAGTGAAAATATTAGATCAATCAGTGATTAAGTCATAAATTTTATTAAGGGTGACCAAGTATAATTGTGTGTGGTTATCAAAATAAAACTAAAAAATATTGTGCTATTTGGGATTTTTAACTCAAAATTCTTTCATTCAGATGGACACTCATTACCACTATGCCAAAGACATAACTTTTGTCAAGTGTATTAAATTTTAAATATATATTCTTTAAATGTAGAATTCGACATATAATTGGACACTTTGGAGTGACTATAGCTACGCCCTGAGAACAATTACATATTCAAATTTCACTTGGTAAGGTATGCAAAATGCAGAGTATACGAAAACCTTACTACTATCTCGTGGATGTTTCCAGAAGACTAGTAGCAAATTTTAAAGATGATGGAAGAATTGGTACTTACTTGAACCAGCAATAGTGGTTTGAAAGAAAGAAGGGGTAATTACAATAGTGACCAAAAGCAGAGTTAATAGAAATAACTTCATTTTTTCTAAGCTGAAAATTTGATGAAGTGAAGCATTACTAAATGGTTTTAATGGGGGAATATATAGCCAGGAGAAAAGTTGGTGGTCCACTATAAATGTTTTTTATAACTAATTAAGTAAGTAAACTGTGGGTGGGTCTGACAAAACAGGAATAAAAAAAATTCATTTATACCATTTCAAATAAATACATGATACATAAACTCAATCAATATATAATATATTTTTATATGAATTATTGTTGGTTAATCATAATAAATTAATATATATATATATATATTCTCATTTTAATCCATCACTAAATATAGAAAATTAATAAATTTGACTTAAATATTGAATATGAACAAGTCATTCAACATGAAAATTTCATAAATATCGAATGCGAATAAATAACTAAGGTTGGGAGTAGGGTTGTTGGAGTATTTGCACATTAAAAGTGGGTTACGCTAAAATTCATGATTTTGTCATCTTCTGTTTTTAGTACTATGTTTGGCATATGTGCAAGCTGGCTATTAAGCAGACGATTCGTCATAAATTTTAAATATTTTTATTTTATATTTGAAAGTTATAGAGTTACATATTTCTATCTTTCGTAAAATAGGATTTTACGAGTAAGATAAGCTTATACTTATTCTTTTAAAACTTTATTTGTAGTTATTGTTATTATTTGAAATTTATAAAGTTACAGTTGAACGGAAAATTTAATTTAATTATATTTTCTGTATTTGAGTATGAATATATTCAAAAGTTAAAATGAGTTAGAAAACAGTTTCAAAGTGTTTTTCAAATATAGTTTGAATTTTTATAGCCAAACATCAGTTTTATAATTAAGTAAATAATTTTATGGCTAAATAGATCATTAAGATTTTGATGGATTTTTAATACGTATTAGACAAAAAAAATTCCTTTTATCCAAAAAAAAGAAATATGGAACTGTTTTGGTGAGGTGACATGACATAAATTATAGTAATAAATATAATTCCTAAAGTTCACTAATGAAAAAATTAAGCAATATTTTTACCCAACTTCACTCCAAGTCTCCACTTCTGTGTAAAGTGTTGTACCGAAACCGCTAAGCTTTCTTCACGAATTTGTACGATCGATGTCAAATTTGGAAGTTCGAATTATTCTTTCTATATTATTTTTTTCAATTTTAACTTTCAAGTATTCTCTTTTGTTAATTTTATCAAGATATTTATCCAAATTCCAGTCCACTTGAGCATTCAACCCAAAGTCGTACAATAATAATTGAGTGGCTACAAAATTGTAAATTCATTTGAAATCTCTTAAATTGATCTTTCATATGTCTCATAACTTTACCAACATAAATTGTGGTGCATTGACCGTTCTTAATCAGATGTCTCGAATTTGAGTCTTGGATATGGAGAAAATATTGTTGAAAGCGTCACTCCTCCAGATAGACCCTGCAGTGCTCAATCAGCTCCAAACACTGAATGCGGAAAATCGAAAAAAAGTATTTATTATAACTTTGCGTTCTTATATAAATACAATAGGGGTATAATAATATTTCACATTTATTTCTGCTTATGTAACACAACTATGAAAATTTCTGCTCTAAGTTAGTACTTAGTACTAATAGATTTTTAAAATTTATCGTCGAATATCTATGATCAATTTTTTACGGATCTTCACATATACTAATTAGTCAATGTCTAGTGTCTACTATTTTCAAAATTAGTTATTACTAAAAATAAAATGAAATCAATGTACTGAGTTAATTATATTTTGATTTTTTAAATATAATTACTATCGTGATTTATGTACTAAATAAGAACGACAAGTAGAGCGATTCGTGGAGTGAGTACTATTAACGATCTTTTGCAAAGATTTGGGACCGATGCATGTACTACCACTTATAATTATGATATGACTTGTCGTTTGTTGATAATTTAAGTGTAATAGTTCTTTTCATTTTCATTTTTCTATCCCCCACCATCATGTTTTGTTCTAGCATGGGACATATGTGTGGTTTGCATGGGCACTTTGTCCTATGATGTTTTAATGCTTTTACATCTTTCTACACAAAAATAAGAGATCGGTATCGAAAATATCTTTGAAATTGACGTAAATTATTAGTAATTTTATTTTTGAATTATTAATAGTTAAAAAATATTCATTTATTTGACTAACTAAACTTAGATATACTTTCGATTTATCATATGACATAGTAAATGGTTACAAATTCTTGTACGAGCATGAGACTCCTAATAAAGAAATGTTGAGAACACTCCTAAACTTGAAGAGAATTCAGGAGTGTATTTTAGTTATATTACAAGATTAGGGATATATTTCAGTTTAGTTAGTCGAGTAAATTAATATTTTTAAGGCTATTAAAAATTTAAATACAAAATTAATAATTCACACTAAATTTAGAGGTGTTTTTCTTAATTCTCTAAAAAAAATCTTTATTTATTTCTTTTTATTTTAAAAAGGTACATTAAATTATACAGCACCAGCTGGTGTTGCTATTATAAGGAAAGTGAAGTGGTCCTGGACTGGATCTTTTTGCAGATCCATTCGTGCAATTCACGTGATATGTCGTAAATTTTCCCTATTACCCTATCAACACATGACACGTGTTGTTATTTATTTTTATTTTTCAATTTTCTTTCTTACTTTATTTGATAATTAATGTTCCTTCATCAAAAATTCCAAATTCGATTTAAAGTATTTGTATTTTAATTTGAGAAAATAGCTTTTAAACTTGTTTTTCAATTCATTTTTTTATTTTTGAAGTTGTATTATTTCAAATATTATTTACAAAAAGTATAATAAATAATTACTCTATTTTCAATTCTAATTCTGTCAATTTCTAATAAAGTGAAAAACATTTGAAATTTATAGTGAAACGCCTCCTAAAGAAGCTTACTAGCTTAGAACATATTATTGAACTCAAGGAGAGGTTGCTCAAATGCAAATAAACATTATTGGCGAATTCAGAAATTTTGATAAGTATATATAAAAGAAATATGGATGTGTAACCAACATGGGTGTCACGATCCAGACCGTTGTGATTGGCACCCACACTAACCACCTGGTGGGAGAACCACTACTACAACCAAACTAAGCAACTAAAATAATACTAAGGCAATTAAGTTACGGAAGCAAGTTAATTAACTAAACAAATGCGGAAATTTACTACCTAGAACCCGAAAGTCAATGTACCAAAACATCTAAAGTTCAACAAGTCTAAACAAGAAGGGATGCAACCTCAAATCTAATGAACTAATCAACTAACTAAAACAAATGTCTAAGTCCGGAAATAGTGGACATATACGAAAGAGAATTTCATGGCAGCCCGAAAGAATTGATTCACCCTTGAATTCGATGCGACGATCTCTAATCTTCTAAGCGATGTCTGTCAATAGTCGCGTGAAGATGCCCTGTTCTCAACAAAATTAAGGGCAAGTGCAGAATCAGTACACAACTACAGTGTACTGGTAGGATCACACGGCTATCCCACTAGTGCAACATAATCAAGTCAAACATCATTATAATCACATGCATACATATCAACATATAGAATATCATCAACATTTACGAACAATGAACAACTTCACATTTTATGTCAAATCATTGGTCCTCTCATGGAACCCAGCCCCAAACAGTTAACATAGTCTGTCACCTCATAAACAACTGAATCCTCTCCTCCTCAGTAGTAACCAACTACGTAGCATAACTGGATAAGGCATGGAACTTGGCCTCATAAGCAGCCACAGACATACCACCTTGCTCTAAAGCCATAATCTCATCTTTCTTGAGATCTCTCAAAGTTCTAGGCACATATTTTTCTAGATATAGAGCATGAAATTGGGTCCAAGTAAATGAAGGTAAAGTAGAAAATATGCACGCCATATAAGCTTTCCACCACTGCTTGACCTCACATTGAAGTTGGAAAGATACGAACTCAACCCCATATTGATGAACAATGCCCAATTTATGCAGCCTCTCATAACAGTCTAAGATAAACTCATAAGCATCTTCAGTCTTAGAACCAAGAAATACCGGAGGCTTAAGCTTCAGAAACTTAGTCAACATATCATGCTCGTTCCTAGTCATAACAGAACCCAATAGAAGACGGAAGAAAACATCATTACCTCTCATTCCACCCGTCTTGGGCACAATGCTAGCAACATGGGGATTAGCAAAAGCCTGAGTTGCTTGGGCAGATGGAAGCACTCTAGGACCAGTCAACCCCTTCAAAAAGGACATGATCTGTTGAGCTAACACCGGATCCAAAGGAGGAACGCCTGCATTTCCAACATGCACCTCTTCCTCTTGTCCAATCTCTTCAACATCCTCAACATCCACATTTTCCTCTATCTCCTCATTATGCGCAGGAGGGTTCTCATTCACATGCACATTCTCAACATGTACCTCATTCTCAGCATGCGCTACTCTTCCACGGCCTATACCCCTAGCTCTTCATCTGCCTCTGCCTCGACCGCGACCTCTCGCTGCAGATTTATCAGTTGGAGCATTGACAGAAGCTACGGGCTTAACACCATCATACCTAGTATTAATCATCTGCGAACAGAAGAGTGAAGGAGGTTAGATACCTATTTGAATCACTAGATACCAATTGGAATCAACTCATTGCACGAAAGAAGACAAGAGAAAAATAGAGATTTCCTAAAGTCCTATAACTTTTCGAAGAAAAGTAAAGGCGTCCCCATACCGTTCCACGAGACTCTATTAGACTCATTTCGATACATCAAGATCAACGAACCTAGGCTCTGATACCAACTTTGTCACGATTCAGACCATCGTGATTGGTACCCACACTAACCATTTGGTGGGAGAACCACTACTACAATCAAACTAAACAACTAAACAATACTAAGACAATTAAGTTACTGAAGCAAGTTAATTAACTAAATAAATGCGGAAATTTAATACCTAGAACCTGAAAGTCAATGTACCAAAACATCTAAAGTTCAACAAGTCTAAACAAGAAGGGATGCAACCCCAAATCTAATGAATTAATCAACTAATTAAAATAAATGTATAAGTCCGGAAATGGTGGACATAGACGAAAGAGAATTTCATGGCAGCTTGAAATAATTGGCTCACCCTTGAATTCGATGCGACGATCTCTAATCTTCTAAGCGAGTTATGTCAATAGTCGCGTGAAGATGCCATGTACTCAACAAAAATAAGAGCAAGTGCAGAATCAGTACACAACTACAGTGTACTGGTAGGATCACACGACTATCCCACTAGTGCAACATAAGCAAGTCAAACTACATTATAATCACATGCATACATAGCAACATATAAAATATCATCAACATTTACGAACAACGAACAACTTCAAACATTTTATGTCAAATCATTGGTCCTCTCATGGAACCCAGCCCCAAACAGTTAGCATGCCGAAACGTGGCAACCGGTCCCATATTTATGCCGGAACGTGGCAACTAATCCCATAATTATGCCGGAACGTGGCAATCGATCCAAGTTAGTTATGCCGAAACGTGTCAATCCGATCCCATCCACACACCGCAATCACAAACACAGTACATCAATAAGATCATGCATTTAAGTCATGATTTCATGGCATTCATCAATTCTCTATCTCATTTACAACAATTGTGATCAACATTGCAACATTCATATATATACAAGTGTCATAATGAAGCAAAAACAAGCATACATCACACAATCATAGAATCACAACCATCACCTACCTCGAAACAAACTTGAAACCCTAAGAAACTTGATTCTTCTCTTTTCGAATTCGTTCCGCTTGTTCCTGGTCTACAAATAATCATAATAACACGGGAATCAACAAACAATCGCTAATTACCAGAATTACTAACAATTCTATGAACCCTAGATCAAACCCATGATCCCAATTACCCAATTTAAGTTGTTTCCACCATAAAATCTATAACAAACCCTCCCCAATCAATATTCACCCATTCTATTACGTTCTACGTATCGAAAATGGATTCAGGGAGTTAAAAGCTTACCTTTAGCCTCAAGAAAATGGTGAAAAATGAGTAGAAATTGCCTAGGGGGTCGTTCTTTAGCTCTAAAAGTCGAAAAGTGCCAAATAAGGTCGTTTAGGGGTTTATTAACGATATTAAGTCGCGTCTAGCCCGCCACAACTGCCCTCATCCCACTGTAGCGGCGGCGCCAAAGCGACATAAAGTCCCGCCAGAGCGGCATTTTCAAATAAGTGAGCTATTCATCTTACCCTACGATTTTTTAAGTCTCGTCGTACCCGCCACATCACCCCATATCCCGCCGTAGCGGCCAAACTCTTGCCAAAACGGCACAAAAGGAACCGTTGAGTCAACTGAAGAAATTCCAAAATCTCATTTCGCAACACACCTCTAACCCACGACGATCAGAAAGATACCCTTCATGCTAAGATCGATTTTGGGAGTTCTACTCACCCGAATTCAGTTCTATAAAGTCGTACGGATTCCTTAACAAGTTATCTAACCACTCATGCAATCAAAACTATAATTACTCCACCAGATTGTTACCAGATTTTCTTACACCTTGGTGACTCCGATTTCCTCCAAATCTGGACAAGGTTGGGAAAATTCAAGTACTATGAAAAAGTTTTTTCGGCCCCAATTTTTCCTCGTTGGCATTTCTATAACGACGGAACCCGGTCGTTACAATGGGTTATGGTGCACTGGTGGGAGTGTTTCACCCTTAATCAGAGGTCTCGGGTTTGAGCTCTGGGTATGGAGAATATCATGTTGGGAGCGTCACCCCCGTATGGGCCCTGCAGTGTGCGATCCGAATTTAATTGGAGCTCCAATATGTTCTCTGGACACCGGGTGGGAAACCAAAAAAAACAGGATGTGTTTAAAGAATTACAATATATGTATATTAAAGGATGTTAATTCAACTTAATTTTTATTGATTATTATCCTAAAAGAACTCAGAATTAAAATTTAACAAGTTTATTTTTTATGATATTTAGCATGGTAACTTGGACAATGACAAAGAAATATGTGCTTTTCACTACAACAACACTTGGTTAATTATTTTTTTTGTTACTTACTTGTGAAGGCTTGGATCTGAGTAATTAACTACTAATTACTTAGTTCTGTCATGTAAGAATAAAATTTTATTATTTAAAAAGCTTTTTTTTCTTGATACGATATATTAAATTTTTTATCAAATATAAATAAATATAAGTGTCGGTGCCCAGATCTTAATGCTTCCTGACTCTTGTCCTATTTTTTAACAGAGATTTGTTGTACTATAATTACCCCACTTTGTTTCCTACGTATTTAATTGCATATTGGTTTGCAACTTTGTAGAATAATTAACTATATGGTATAAACTGAGAGTTAAAATAAAGAGAAAACGGCACTTTAAGTCCCTGTGTTAAGGCTATATTCTTATTTTAGTCTTTGTGTTATCTAACTTAGCACTATTAACTTTCAATTATATCAAGTGAGTGATTTTAATCCCTCAACTAACCGATCCAAAAAAATTAACAGAGAGTTCACTGCTAAAAGGGCAATTCGGATATTTAAAAGTTATTGCTTGAGAAATAGAAAACTTTTTAAAAAAAATTATTCGCTATATAACCTAGTTCAACCCTAGTTTTTCACAACGAAGAAGTCTTGATATATTTGGTGTGGATATGCAATGGAATTGCGTTCTAAAAGTGGGTTGAAATCCACTCCATCATGTGAGTACTCTTTTAAGTTGATTAGACAAAGAAAAATATCTCAACAAATATACCAGAATACTTTGAATTATTTTTTCTTAATGTTATGCAAATTATTTGTATATGTGAAAATATGATTCTAAATATACTATTTGTAAACTTCAAGCTACCAGAATAACTCAATTTCAAACACCCTAAGGATCTATATGGTAACACACCATATTCAATTTTGATTAGAAATTAAAAAAAAATGTTAGCATCATCAGAAGCACCACATAAATTAAATGCTCTCAATTATATCTTAGAATCTACACATCTTCAATTTATCTCGAAGAATTCCATTCAATTGCTGTCAGTTTCGACAGCAGTGATAATCTGAACTGAATGTATTATAAAACCAACTCTTCCAACTGATTACAAGTAAAATTGAAGCTTAAGGACACTTATAAGTATGGTAACATACAAATAATTAAAATGAAATACCCAAATTGTCCCTTTTAGCAGTGAACTTTCTGTTAATTTTTTTTGGATCTGTTAGTTGAAGGATCAAAATCACTCACTTGATATAATTGAAGATTAACAATGCTAAGTTAGATAACACAAGGACTAAAATAAGAATATAGCCTTAACACAAGGACTAAAAGTGTCGTTTTCCCTAAAATAAATTCAACTAATAAAAATAGTATATTGTAACTTCAATGGGTCAAAGTGTAGTTATATTGAACAAACTAAAGTAACCTACTTAACTCAATTTTAAATCCATTATGCGAGTTATGATTTTCTGTAATGTCGAGATGGTTGAGCAAGATATTTTTTAAATAAGAGGTTCTAGATCGATATCATATGCATGCGTTTTTAGATCATACAAGACTTGTATAATGTGATTTATATCTCCTATATAATTTGTGAATTATTATATTAATAATGGCCACAAATTCCTTTGTAATATAAAAGAAAAAAATGAATCGAGTATTTTTTTTGAAATAATATTTGGTTCATTTCTCTATTTGTACGTTTCAATTTTACGTAAGGGGCCATATAATAAATTGATCAAAAGTGACATTATGTGGGCCGTGTCACATATCAATTGCATTATCTCCACCGACTTAGCTCGTTTGAATTTATTAGTAATGTAGAAATTAATTATGATGTAATATTAGTTATTTCATATTTTTTTAACATAAAATAATATATAAATTCTCTTATAACTTATGCATGTATTAGTTTTGTGAGTTTTTAAATTGCAAACGAAACATCGTATTAATTTTATACATGAATGACTTATCTACTAAGCAACTATCAAACATTATATTATTTATGTTGGAGTCCATATACACATGCTTACAAAGGCGGACTCACATGTATAGGTGAGGATGCACGTACACCCATTAATTTTGATTTTTTTTTATGTATATGTATGTATATATGCTTTGAGCCTTGAGGAACGGTATATATATTTATTTATGCAATTATACAAATTAAATTGTACCTTGGGGCGTTGGTTGAAGTTGTTGCTTCCACACTTGTGACCCAAGATTGATCTTGGAATAGCACATTTTTGTTTTTTATTTGAAGGGCTAAAATGACAACAAAAGTGACGCATAATAAGGGATTCAAACCAACAATCAACATATGTATATTCACCACACCCTTGACAATAGAGCTATTACAATCAATTGTTACAACAAAGCTAAAATATAAGTATATTTGACTTATATATTAATATTTTCGTCATATTGTCAATGGGCACGATATTATCCCTCAATCATCCTTGAAAGTTTTGCTAGTGCCTACATTAAGATAATGGTGTCCTCACAATCTTTAAAATCCTAAGTTTGCCTCTGCCTACTTAACTCACTTTCAATCCAGCTACCAAATGATTCTTAAGAAATCAAGTCAATGTTAGCGAGGTCGGATTTTCATTCCCTATACCATCCGATGACTCATTGTTAAAAGTGCAAGGATAAAAGTATAATCTTAGCATTTTTAGCCAGTCGATTGAAAAAAAAAAAACTTTCACCCATCTAATCGTAATAGTTTGTTAGTTTGTAAGTGTCGTGGATACTACTTAGTTAGTGCATTACCAATATACATACTGATCATACTTATTAAATATTGTACATATTATACTGTGATTATACACTATATATTAGTAGTTAATTTTAGAAAACTAGTAAATATTAAGATTATATCTTTTTAATGTGTTCTATTGGACTTCATAAAAAATGTAGTAAATATCCCAAAAAAGTTGGGCCTCAAAAGGCCCAAACTATTTCCCATTTGAGTTTTTTCCTTGATGGCTTTCTCCCATGTTGATAAGTGATAATCCTTGTTGGGCTGGAATTTGACGACGATTGGGCTGGGCTCTACTCAATTCTGTACTACAGTTGTAAAACATTTTTGTCGAAACTTCAAAAATAAATGTCTGAATGTTTGTCATATGAATCTTTAAACATGGGATATCTAAAATTATTTCAAAGTGGTTAAACGTGTCGTAAAAGAGGATACATACTAAAATAGTAGTATTCGAATGAGATACCCATGATTTTTTTTTTACTTTAGTTGTATCGAACAATTAAAATTTTCTTACCAATATGGTCCCATAAAACATATTCCAATTCAATAAAGCGCACTGAAGCTAATTAATTCATACATTGACACTACAAACGTAGTGAACGTTAAATTTTTATATATAATAACATTTATAAAAATGTGGTCACCATTTTAATTTAACACCACAAGCGATGGCCAACGAATATAAATATCATGACACGTAATATAAAGTGAAAATGAAGTTTTAATAAAGTAATATTCTGTCGTGACACTTAATTAACTAAATGGAAAGATCAAATCAAGTGCTATCTTTTTCTTTAATCTCTACCATTAATTAATCAGATAAATTATTTGTCAATTCAAATCTAAATTGATTTCTAACATACAAACAAAAAAAAACAGACCAACCATTTAAGACTTTCTAAACCTGATTAGGAAAATTCTGTTGGACACAAAAACAACTTGTGGGGCTTGTCTTTGATTTTGTGATTATGAAATTAATAACAAGTCATACCTCAAATGCCTCCACCTTCTACTAATTTCAATCTCTCTCTCAACTAATTAATAGCAATATCATATTTTTCTTTATAGTTGGTTACACAGATATATTCAATGTAATTTTATAAGTGAAAAAGATTAATACAACACGAGGATGATTCTTTTTTCTTTTATATAAGTAGGGTTGGATAGTTGGATAACGACTCTACTCTTAAGTGAAGAATCGAAGTCGTCATTTTTAGACGAGGTCTATGTGTAGTGCATCTCTAGCGTTCTGCTTGAGGAGAGAGGAACGCGGGAAAGTGGGGTCCTCTCGCCTTAGCTCACTTCTATTTTAGAAGTCAGATTGGATTTCTAAATGGTATTCTCGTCCAAACACTTAATTGATATGGTATAAACAATAATAAATTCAAATATTTTGCATTAAGTTCATTACACATTTACACCTACTTACGGAAGACTTCTCTTTAATAAAATTAAATAATAAGAAAATGTTTTTTTAATGGTATTGATCAGCTAAAGAAGAAATTAATTGATTTTTAAGGCCGTGATCGACCTACCATAGTTAATGTTTAATATATTTTAATAAATTGTGGATTTTTCATTTTATACATGTTTGAATTTCAATAGTTTGATATTTTTCTTGGTCAGATTATTAATTCTAATTATTACTTACCCGTTTACTATAGTAATAACCCAAAGTTCCACTTCCAATGAAATTAAAATATCATGCTTAATGATGTAATTGCACAATATATATTAGAACGAGACGTTTAAGAGTACGTTGATCAAAATATACTTTTTTCTTTTTAATTGACTCTGATTGTATTAACTTATTCACATTGTCAAATCCATACCCAAATAAAGAAGGAGAATTGAAATAACGTAAAATTAACTAATTAATTATGATGTATCATCCGAATACACAACTGCATGTTCATCTAGACACAAGTTACATTAGTGTGATGGAAAACGAGTCGAGGGTGAGCTTAATTGAAGTAATATGAACAACAAAAATTCATATAGCTGATTCAAATTTGTTTGATATTGAAGCGTGATTAACGTTTACTACCTCCTTTTAGTAGAACCAAGAAGCATGCACAAATGTTTGTTATTAGGCACAACGTGCACACCATGTTACCCATAATTCATGTATTTGCATGGTGAAACACCTACTATGGACAAATTATCTCATTATAAGTATTGTTCCTTTTATTTTTTTATATTTAATTTATTGCTCAATCATTATTATTTTTCTAAAAGAAATTATATATTAGGGCAAGATTTGACTATGCATGTAATGGAATTTATACAGAATAAATAAATAATACAAAATAATAAACATATTGCAAGAATAAGTTTGTATACAGTCAATGCAGTACTGTGTATAATGTGTGATGTGGTTGGCATTGGAAAATAAGAAAAAAATGAGCAGGGAAGCCAACAACTTAGAGACAAACACCTAATGACATCAATCTAATATTTGTTGACAAAAATAAGGTAGCTAGGAAAAAATAGTCTTTATATATTAGTTTTGTGGAGTTTAAATAAACAATTTTTAGTTCCATATCTCTATATACTTCCTCAATTTCAAAATTAGTGTTATCTTAACAAAATTCACGTTAATTAACAAAACAATAAATGCAACATGTAGTTTACTAAACTATATCCTTATTTAATAAATATTTCTTCAGAAGTGAACCGGAGATAAAGTCAAGATTCGAAGCTTTCTGAGTTCGGGTTTGTAGACCTTTTAAGTCAATAGATTCTAAATTAATAAATTTTACATATTAAATAGATTTCATAAGACAAATATAGAGTTCTGATTAAAGTTACTCCTATTAGATTTGGCCAAACTTGTACAACTCCGTCGTTTGTTTGAGAACAAGTTATTCCAGGATAAGTTATCCGGGGGTTAGCTATTCTGGGATAACTTATTCCATCACTGTGATATAAATGGTGGGATACGTTATCTCAAACCTGGCAACCAAACAAGATATTTTTTTTTATCCAATTACTATTTTGTTATCCCATCGCTATTATTTTTAATCCCTCACACCAAACGATAAGAGTATAATTGAAAAAACATACTAATTTTTATCTTAAATTACTAAGATGATATTTATTTTGGATTATTTTTTTATTAAAACGATATTTATTTTGATACGCAAAAAAATATGAAGATATGTAGGTCGTCAAAGCACCATGCATTCTCTTCCGTCAATTGCGCCAAAAAAAGTCCTTACTTGATACCTTCTTTGTTGACATTCCCATATGCTTCCACCCAATCCAAAATAATATAATTAAAAAAATAACCAAAATACATTATATTTTGAACTGTATGTGTGTGTGAGTTGTGCCCCATTATATATATTTGACAAATAGTAGAAAATTATTTAAAATAAGTGTTTGTTTATGATAAAGATCAACTTTTCATTGGAAATATAGCATTTGAGGTTTGAAAACACAAGTTTATAAGTTTTTTTTTTTTAAAGTTTTCACACACATAACTTTAATTCTATTTTCATGTTCAAACATAACTATAACTTCGTATCCTTTGTCAACTTAATTTCAAATGATACTTTAAGTATTGTTTTTTTAAAATAAAATCATGCTGAAATGCCTACTAAATATTGGTAGTCAACACTCAACATGGCTAAGTTTTCGTTTATAAGTCTTTAATTATATGTTTGATGGGGTGAGGTTGGATAGTACATTTTTGTTTGTTTGGCTAATTCCATTTTTTAAGTTAAAAGTGTTTATTAGTATTAATAAACAGATAAAAAGGGATTATTTTGAAAAATTAAGGTGTTCAACAAAATATATATATATTTTTTTAAAAGAAGTGATTTTAAGCCGTAAAATATAAAAATACTTTTATGGTGTTGGAAGGAAGCCGAAACTTCTAAATTCGTCATCGAAGTAGAAGCATGAGTAAAAAATTACGTACTTTTTTTTTCCAGAATAAAATTATCCATAAAAAATACATTTGTAAACATATCCTCCTTACTTTGAGTATATTGATATATTTAAATCATAATATAGACATTATAGTCTTTTTAATGTTATTGTATTTATTTTTTTTAAAAAAATATTATTGCTTAGATTTCAAATTTTTTAAGTTGAGTTTTATGCATTTTTTTTTAATCTTTATCGATTTTATTATAGTCTTTCATAATCAATGTTTAGACTCAATATTTACGTGGCTTTTCCATAAAACGACACTATAAAAGTTCATTTTGGAAAAAATAGTCAAAGGAAAGTACTGATAGATATGTTTATCAAGTAATTTTGTCAAAACACAATTTGATATTTTACTAAAGTACTTTCTAAAAAAAAGTATTTTGATAAAAACGCATCACAAAATAAACAGATTAAAAAGTTTGACAAAATAATCTGTCTCTTCATTTGGTCGTTATGAGTAGATCAATCAAAATAATACAAAATGCATGTTGCACAACCATGTGCTTCAATAGTACTCAAACAACATATAATAGCACCTATTAATGCCTATATTATCTTTCTTTTTTCTGTTCGGAATCTGTATCAAAGTCTCTTCTAAATCTGAATTGTACACCGTAGGATTTATTCGGGAGGACACTCCCCCAATAGATTTTTCTTCATACATAGAACTTAAACCCGAAATCTCTAGCTAGTTAAAAATAAAAGATTTTCACCACTGCATTACAACCCATGTTAGTATGCTTATATTATCCATTAGGAAAAATCTTTTTTGCCAGAAATTTAGCTAGAATGATATTTTACCTTTTAAAACATTTTTACCCTTTTAACTTTAATACTTTTTAACTAAAAGATGGAGAGAAAAAAAGATCAGTTTATTTTAAAATAAAAAAATATTATAATTTTTTAAATTTTTGACCAAATTTTCTGGCAATTTAGCATTACCTTTATCATTACTACTTATTACTCCATGGTATTAACATGTCGCAATTATTCAATGAATTAATGAAAACGATGTGGAACAGTAAAAAATTGTGATTAAAAAGAACTCATTTAATCTCCAAATAATAATTGCATTACATAAAGTGGGAAAGAAGGAGGATTACAAATCTCAAGGTTGTCTAAGAAGAGAGAATCTAATTATATTAGTGGCAATAATTAATTTTTTTTTTCTTGTAATATTTATTTTTCTTTCACCGCAATAATTTCTTTATGTATATACTCTCAATGTCCTTAATTACTTGTCCAATTTTGAATTGACACATATATTAAGAAAACAATTAATGACATAGTGAGTTTACCATTTTACCTCTATTAATTATGAAGTGGATGAAAAGTTTTACATTTTTCAAAGTAATTAGTCATTTAATTGAGGGTATAATAGGTAAAAAAATTATTCTTTCTTGATTTGTCAAAATGGACAAGTAATTAGGGACAACTATAAAAAGAAAAGTGGATAAATAATTAAGGACAAAGGGAGTATTAAAGTAAGGGTGAGAGCGAAAATAAGTAATTAAATCTATCTCGATTATCTAATTAAAGTAGTATTTTAGACAATTTATTTTTGATATTCATGACAACTAAAAATGATGGAAAGGAATATTTATTTAAGAATCTTGAAATTAAAGAATAAGTCACCAAAATTCCTTATGTATTATTTATCAACTAACTGGTCACTTTATTTATGAATTTATTTATTTTCATTTTAGGCCTTTTGATCTCAATAATTACTATAACAAAACAACTTTTAGTGGCAATAAATATACACATTAACAAAAAGCGTTAAAACCATTGGATCTAATGTTGCTATAAGCTTTAGAAATATTTATAAAAAGTTTTAATTGTCGCTAAAAATACATATTTAATGGTAATTAAGTTATTATCATTAATTAATTACCCCTAAGGATCATTTTCAGTGTAATAAATATTATACATATCATTAATATGAATATAAATTGTGATAGGATGATTGAGATTCATCTCCCTTAAATCACAGATCTTTGAAGCATCATCGCACAAATGAACCTTATAATGCATGAAATCTAAATTTAATCAAATTTCAATATTTTAAAAATATCAAACATCGAATGATAAAACCGGGAAAAAAAAAAAGAAGCAATATTGTAGTGTTGCCTTTGGCACAAAACAGGAAAATGTGCCCCTTTGTCCGGACCTCTTTGGCATCCTTCACTCAATCGATCCCTTTATTCTTTTTAAGTCATCACAAACCCCTTACTCTCTCTCTCTCTCTTTAATTTTGTCTTTCTTTTTGTCCTTTGCATATATTTTTTTTGACCAAGATTACACATTTCTCAGTAATAAATATTATAGATTCTAAAACATCAGATGATGAAATTTATATATATAGTACTAAAGTATATAATATAGTTATTGTAATATAAAATGAGTATCAAGTTGTGAACTGCGATGGTTTTTTCTTCTTTGGAGTTAATGTACACGTCACTTGATTCCACTAAAGATTGAGAATCTCAATCTCTGAGTTTTCTGACTTTGACTTCTATAAACTAAAACTATATATGTTCCTCGCTTAACTATTGGCGGAGTCAAAAAATTTTATTCGTAAAAATTGAAATATTAAAAATCTATAAAGAAGTAAAAAAAAATTCAAAATTTCATTTTTAGATATTTCATATCCCCGAATGGAGTTGATCATTTCTGCCAATGAAATGAATGTGAAGCCTATTCTGAATGCTTCTACAGTTTGTATTTTAGCTGCCCAAACCGGTATATATACAAAAAATGACTATAATCAATTACTCCTGAGGTGAATTTATCGATTGAACTGGATTAATTATTTCTTCCTTTATTTTTTTCACTTAAGCATATATTTTTGAATGCTTACATCAAGCTAATGAATATAAAATATATATGTTTTGGGTACACACCAACGCTTAATTATGGTTAAGTTATGATATGCCTTTCACTTAAATTTGTTAATATTTATTAAGAGTATTATTTAGTCAGGCAAGGGTGAATGAGATTCAAAAAGTTTAGCGAGTTCCAAATTGGCTATAATTTATGTTAAAGTGATTCAAAATTTAATATTTATGCATAAATAAATTAATCTTATATATATATATATATATATATATATCTGATAGCTAATCAGATATAAATACCCAATAGAAATAAGTACTTTTCAAAATTAAGTAGGCCCCAATAGAGTGAATTAAACAGATGTATAATTCAAAATTGATGGTTCAATGGATTACAAATTTAAACAGGCAAATTGACAAACAGTTGGTCTGCACTCAAAAAAAAACAAACAAAGTCATCTTAACTTTAATCACAAACAAAACCTTTCATGTTAATGATTTCTCATGACACCCACATCATGTTTTTTTTGCCCACGTTAAAAGTCGTTACCTATGCAATCAGTGGCGGAGGCAGAATTTTCATCGAAGGGGTTCAAAAAAATAAATAAATACATTATTAGTATCCATATAAGCGGGCGGGTCAAATATAAATGGGTCGGATCAGATATAAGCAACTAAAAAAAATTCAACTCTACCTCAACACAAACAATAAAATCGAGTAATTATATGTTTGACATAACATTAAAATAAGTATGAGAGAATGTATTTTTTTAAACTATAATTATGGGTCTTGTCTCTGTCATTGTTGTATACAAACGTTATTGAATTTTTGAAACTAACTAAGGAATACTTCTAAATCCGATCATATTGTAGCAATAAAATTTGCGTCGGGAAAATAATTATCAAGATTGAAAAATATCACGACAATTGTATTTATTTATAAATTTTAATGATTACTCTTATTTATTTAATCTTACTTATAATTATAT
>JAJOOS010011186.1:0-33227 GCA_029582725.1 Solanum chiquidenum | reverse complement strand
AAAAATAATTATAATACATATATATTGCATACTTAATTCACTTTTAATACATATTGCAGATTTAACATAGTATTGCTATAAATGGTAATAAATAAAAAATATCACTAAAATCAGTAATTATTTATTAAAAGGCACCCATCCAAGTAATTTTTCCTTTTTTTAATGGGAAAAGCCTCAAATATGTCATCGAACTTTCAAAAAAGGCTCATTTATGTCATCCGTTAAAAGTTTGGCTCATCTATGCCATTACCGTTTAAGAAAAGCCTCATTCATGCCATTATTTTTTAACAGTGGTTTTGCAAAACCATTTTTTATACGTGGCCAATTATAACTTTGTTTTTGAATTGATTGGGAGCAGATTGACACGCAAGGCTTGAGGCAACTCATGTCTGGGAACCACGGAACGGTCCCTTCCAATTTTTCGGGGTTGTATCAAGCATTTTACCGGTCTTGATTTTATCACGTGCCATGGTCCAATACGTTCCCATAAGTTGAAAACACTATCGAATATTATTTTCTTCAATACATCCTTCCTTTTTTTCTTATTTAAAATTAGTTTTCTTTTGAAGGAAAGTCAAAGCATTATTATAACTACTTTTGATTATCCTGAAAGAAAAATATAAATCTCTTTTATATTTGATTATATTGGAGGAAAAATTGGAGCTATATAAATTGTGGATCTTTCTTCTCAGAGCATAACACAATCCACAAAGTAGTCGTTGAAAAGTTTGTTTAGTTAGGAGAAAAAGTTTTAATACATTTTTTATATTAATTTTTCATATATAGGTCAATGAGCCAACATATATAATAATAATCCATTCGTCCCCCAATTTATGTGGCACCTTACAAATTTAGAGATTCAAACACGTTTATCTTTGATTGTAGTTTTTTTACAGATCTTTTAAATACTTTCAATTGTTAATTATAGTGACTTACATAAAGTACTTTTTACATAGTTTTTAAATATATAAATTTTATTTCAAAAAATTCGAAGATTTCATGTCTAAATGTACGATCAAACTTAAATTTGAGAAAATCAACAACACAGACTATGAAGTAAATGAAAAACTCCATTGATGAAAGTTAAGCTCACATGGAGAAAACTGAAGCTAGATAGAAGAATTGCAAGAAGCTGTGAATTTTATTGAAAGTAAATTGAAAATATAATCATTACAATGTGATCCTTTATATACAATCACTAATTGGGAAATTCTACAAGATTTTAATCTTAATTGCATTTTAACAAAACTCTAGTAACAAAAGTGATGCCTAACTAACTGCAATGTAACTAACTTTCTAACAAACATTTAATTATAGCTAATTCGACTGTGTATTCTCACCCCCCCCCACCCCCCTCAAGTTGGAGGTGAGGACAGACAACTTGCTCAAGAGTGTAGTATGTTTGATCCCAGTCAAAGCTTTGGTGAAGATGTTAGCCAGTTGTGAATCAATATATATGTGGTGAAGTGTGATCAAGCCTTGCTGAAGTTTACTCCTAACAAAGTGACAATCAATTTAAGTATGCTTTGTCCTTTCATGAAAAACTGAATTCTTAGCAATGTATTGTTGCTTGACTGTCACAGTGAACATGCATAGGCAAGGAACACTTTACTGTAAATTCATCAAGTAGTCTTTCTAGCCACACTAACTCTCCTACCAGTTGTCTCAGCCTCTGCAGAGGATAAGATACAGTGGCTTGTTTCTTGGATTTCCAGCTAATAGAACTATCCCCCCATAAGTACCAGGTACCCACTGACAGACTTCCTTGAATCAGGGCAAGTTGCCCAATCTGAATCACAATAAGCATTGATAGTGAGGTCAGGCTTGTTTGAAATGAAAATTCTCAGTGTAGGATCCTTCTTCAAATATCTGAGAACATGGTAAGCTGCTTTCAAGTGTGGTTCTCTAGGTGTTTGCATGAATTGGCTGAGGTGTTGTACACTATAGGCTATGTACATCCTAGTGTTTGTGAGAAAGTTTAGTTTTCCAACTAACTTTCTGTAGTAAGTAGAATCTGACAGTAGCTTTTCATCTGTAGCATTCAACTTTTCAGTGTAATCAAGTGGTGAGGTAGTGGCCTTGTAATTTAAGACATCAAATTCTTTTAAAAGATCAGAAGTAAACTTCCTCTCTGAGATAAGAACACCATCATGCCAGTATAAGTTTTCTAGCCCCAAAAAGTAATGTAGTTTCCCTAAATCCTACATCTTGAACTGGTCATGAAGAAAGGCCTTTAAGGAGTTGATCCTCATTTACATCAGTGCTAGTAAAAATTATGTCATCAACATAAATTACAACAAAAATCAAAGAGCTGGATTTTCTCCTACAGAACAGTGAATAGTCACTATTTGAGTTTTTGTATCCTTTTGAGTGAAGACTGATGGCCAACTTATCACACCACTGCATGCTGGCTTGTTTCAGCCTATATAGGGACTTTTTCAATCTGCACACCATGGTATCACTACCTACTTTAAGACCTTGTGGTGGTGCCATGTACACTTTGTCATTTAAGTCACCATGTAAAAATACATTGTTGACATCTAGTTGGTACAAACTCCAACCCTTCTTAACAACTAAGGAAATTAGTGTCCTAATAGTAGTCATTTCGACCATATGTGAGAATGTTTCAGTGTAGTCTACTCCAGCCTGTTGTGTGTACCCTTTAACTATCAATCTAGCCTTGAATCTTTCCACACTATCATCTGCCTTATGTTTGATTTTGTACACCCATTTACAACCAATAACATTCTTCCCTCTAGGTAATGGGACCAGGTCCCAATTAGTGTCATTTGCATACAAGGCTTCAAATTTTTGTGTTGTGGCATGTTGCGAGGCAGGATGCAACACAACTTCTTCATATGAATTAGGTTCATAATCAAGTGATATGGTATTTACCAACTGCTGACTATCACAACAAAGAGTGGTGAAACAAACATGGTCATGGTGAAATAAAAATGAGGTGAGAGAGTGTTGTGGATCAGAGGTGTCATGTGCAACTATGGAGGAATGTAGATTGGGTAGTATGTATGTGTAGTCATGTAGGTAGTTAGGGGTGTGAATGGTCCTAGTTGTTCTTCTAGGTGCTGGTGGAGCATCACTGTTCATAGAAACACTTGGACTAGTGGGATTTACTGCACTGATAGGTTCAGTTAAGACTACGGTGAAATTATGTGCTCATTTGTGTTTGTGGTTATCAGATTATTAGTGACCTCATGTGGTGTAGCATTGCCCAATAAATCATCATCAACATAAGTATTTGTTGTACCAGGTACACAAGTTGAATTAGTGGAATGAATAAGCAGTTTTAAAATGGAATTGAAGTTAGAATCATGAGGACCAATTACAAAAGGGAAAATATTTTCATGGAAGACAATATCTCTGGATATATGAACTCTTTTGGTAGCTAAATTTAAGACTTTGTATCCTTTTGTGTTGAAAGGGTATCCAACAAAAATGTGAGGCATGGTTTTAGGTTCAAATTTATCCTTGTGAGTCTTTAAATATTAGGGAAGTAGAGGCAACCAAAACTCTTAAGGTGGGAATAAGTGGGTTATTTGTGATATAATAGCTCATATGAGGTCTTGTTGTGGAGTAGTTGAGTAGGTAATCTATTAATGCGATATGTGGCTATTAAAACACATTCTCCTCAGTACCTCACATGCAACTTTGATTGAAAAATGAATGTCTTTGTTGTTTCAAGGAGATACTTATGTTTTCTTTCCACCACACCATTTTGTTGAGGTGTGTAGGGACAAGATCGTTGGTGTATTATTCCTTTTGTCTGAAAGAAACAAGTAGTTTCTGCTGATGTGAATTCTAATCTATTGTCAGATCTTATGGCTTTCAACTTAGTTTGGAATTTATTTTCTATAAGGGATGTAAAGGCTTTGATAGTTTGTAGGGCATTACTCTTGCATCTGAGCAATTGTGTCCAAGTAGACTTACTATAGTCATCCACCATGGTTAAGAAATAATGGTAATCATCATGGGTGGGAATGTGGTATGGTCCCCATAGATCAATGTGCAACAAATCAAACACCTTAGTGGTGGTGGTGGTACTGTCTAGAATGAAAGTCTGGTTTGCCCATTGGGCATATGGTGCAATTGAAAGGCTGTTTGGGAGAAAAAGTGACAAATATGGTGAAAATATTTTTCATTTTCACAAAAGGTAGATATCCTAGTCTAACATGCCACAAGAGTTCATCATCATGAGTGTGATTGGAAGCAATAGCAAAAGAAGAGCAATTATCAGTAGGACAAACAAGAGAATTAACAGTGGAGAAATCAATTTTATTGATAGAATCAGAATGTTTTACAGATAATCATTAGTATGTAAGTTCTTGTCAATATTGACCAAAGAAGGAACACGATGACATTTCACATGAGATGAGTTGATCTTAGCAGAAGGTGGGCAATAATTGTGATATTTTGGACATAGGAAGTATAGACCATTATTGGCTCTACCAAGTTTCAGAGGGCTCTTCATAGAAGGGCCCTGCAGCAAACAAGAAACATTGTTAAAACTAACTACACCATGAAGTTGCAATGTCAAACAATGAACTGAGATTAAATTAAACTTGAAACTTGGTACAAATAATACTTTGTTAAGAGTCAGTGTTGGACTTAGAATAACATCACCAATTTCAGTCACTTTAACTTTGTAACCATTAGGTAGGGAAATTAAGAAAGGATATGGGAGTGGTCTAATGTATGTGATGGTGGTTTTATTGTAAGATACATTACATTTTATACATGATACAATAATCTGATGTACATTTTATACATGATACACTATCTGTTGTACATTTTATACATGATACACTATCTGATGCGCGAGATACACTAATTTGATGCGCGAGATACACTAATATAATGCACGAGATACACTAATATAATGCGCAAAAATGAGGGATTTTGGAGATTTGTAAAACTTATAGGGGATAATGGTAATAAGTAAACTAAAAAGTGGGATTTCTGTAATTTTTCCTACCAAATACCAAGCACACCAAAACCGACCTTGTACTGTTATTCTTCTTCGCGATAACAAACCCAGAAACTTGCGACCCATCTGCAAATCCAATGCAACCCAGAATCGCGAACCCGACCCAGCTCTCGCGTCCCTCTCCCTCTCTCCTCTAGACGTGCCTTCTTCGTACGAGAAGGTTCGCGAATCGTAACAGGTGTCTCCATCGTGCTGCTCGACCGTCCTTCTCTCAAAATCGAATGACTCTCCTTTCAATTTCGTTAGAAATTCGTACTATTTCCAGTTGTTCAACCTTATCCTTAAGTAAGGATTCGAATTTCAAATTTCGAATTTAAAATCATCAAATTTCCTTTCGTTTTCCCCTCATAAACGAGCCCTAATTTCGGCTATAAATAGCCCTTTGTTCTTCATTGCTCGAAGGTGGCATTTTTTCTTAACTAATATATAGAGAATCTATCTATATATAAAAGGAGAAGAAAAAATGACACATGTCAACACCACAAATTTTAAGTATTTTAAATAATTAATAATCAATAATTAAATAAATAAATATAGACACATGTCAATAATTAGAATTAGAACGACACATGTCAATACAATTTTTTTTAAAATTTAACTAATTTTAAATAATTAATAATTAATTAAATAAAGAGCAACTTTCACATATAGCAAACAAAAAAATCATATTTGTATGCTATAACAAAGTTTGCATAATTGCACTACATAGCAAACATATATGTGTATAATTTTCACATATAGCAAACAAAAAAATCATATTTGTATGCTATAACAAAGTTTGCATAATTGCGCTACATAGCAAACATATATGTGTATAATTCGCTATACATATACAATTGAAAGCTATGTCTATTTCGCTAGACATATATACAAAAAGAAGCAATTATAATTCGTTGGCTCCTCTTCAGATTTGTATAATTTCGTTGGCAGGCCATTTGTATAAATTGTTGTTAGCCTCTCATTTGTATAAATCATTGACAAAAATATTTGTATATAAAAAATTGCTCTCTCTTTTGCTTTATACAAACATAAATTATACATTATATTTGTATAATCTGTGCTTGTATAAAACGAGAAAGAGAGAAAGGCAAAAGAGAACTGGGCAGGGGAATATTTGTATTGTATAATTATAAGTGTATAAGACGAATATATATGTATTTGCATGTGTATATAATTTTCTTTCGCTTTATACAAACCTAAATTATACATTATACAAACATAAAATTTACATTATATTGTATAATATGTGTTTGTATAAAACGAGAAAGAGAGAAAGGCAAAAGAGAACTGGGCAGGGGAATATTTGTATTGTATAATTATAAGTGTATATGACGAATATATATATGTATTTGCATGTGTATATACAATTTTCTCTAACTTTATACAAACAGAAACGCAATTTATACAATTCTGTTGTATAAAGCGAGAGAGGCGAGCACAGAGGGAGGGAGCGAGCGAGAAAGGGAGAGTGGCGAGAGATAATTTGGAGGGAGAGAGACGACTGGCAAACGTTTGCTACGGGGCACAATTAAATCAAACAATAGCTACTCCATTTATTTTAGATTATAAGTTTGTCATTCTGTACAATTATCCCTTAAATAAACATAGACACATGTCAATAATATATATATATATATATATATATATATTAAAGATAATTTAAGTTCAGTAAGCACATTATACACAAATGCACGTTTCATTTTATTAAATGCGGTAATTTTGTTACACATTAATAGTCTTTATTATTGAATTAAAAAAAAATCAACTAACTTCCCACTTCTATCTTAAATTAAAAACTGGTAGAATTTTTTTTTATTACAAACTAATTAGAAATTTTCAAATTAATTTTATAGTAATTAAAATTCTCAATTATTATTGAAAAAAAATAATCAACTAACTACCTACTAACTTCCCAATCTATATCTATATATCTAGGAGAAATGAAAACGCATACGTGTCAGCACCACAAAAAAAAGAATTTATTAATTATTTTTTAAAAAATTAAAATTTAAAAATAAAAATAACTCCCTATTATTTTTAAAATTTAAAAACAAAAATAACTGCCTACTTATTTTAAAATTTTAAAATAAAAATAATTCCCTATTATTTTTAAAATTTTAAAATAAAAATAACTCCCTATTATTTCTTTGGTTACAGTTTTTTAATTTGATTTTTTAAAAAAAAAAAAACTGAAAATTTTAATAATAATAATTAAAAAAAAAAAAATGGGCGAGGAAAATGCCGGTTCAAAATTGTTTTGATTTACCATTTTAAATAGTACTAATTAAATTTGATCATATATATGTTTCATAACAATTCTGCAAATTATCAACGCAACAAAATATTACTATATTAACAAAAAAAAGAAGACAAAATCTTACTCTTATAAACGTTGCAATTTTAAAAATAAATTAACTTTTATTTTTGAAAAAAACATTTATCCAACCAAATAAAGGAGTTTTAAAACTACTTTCTCAAGTTGCTAAAAATCAGGATTAGCTAATCACTAATTAATTCATTTTAAATTTTCAGTTTTAAACAACCCAATCTATATATAAGTTAAATATAACGGATCACTTTAAAATTTCATCAATCGTTTAAGCAATTGGTGAAAGAATTTTACTCTTCATTAGGCAAAAAACTCCTAAACTTCATTTTGTCAAGGTAAGTTGACATATATTTTTAGATTTTTCTTTGTTCATCAATTTTCATCACTTCTTTTCATATTTTAGTATTTAAAAACTCACAAAATAATCTACATCACTTATTTTTATATAATTTGGCATGTTTAGGATTTTTACCGGAAAAACAAGCATACAACTCCTAAAAAAATTTAACGCAACAAAGAAATAGTAGAAAGATTTACAGATATGAAATTCGTCATAGGCCAAATCATAGATCTATTTGAGATATGCTAGAAAAAGCGATTTCATTCTTAAAGTGTATCCACAAATATTAGGTATGTATTGAAATTCTCTTAATTTTCACTTTTCTATTACAGTATGTAACCATCTTCATAAAAAGATCATCAGAACATATGATTTAATGCTCTTATATCTTCTTTTTTTTGGGATGAATTTTCAGGTTTTGCTTTGGTATATATGGACGATGTAAGAGATGCATTGGTTGATTTAATGCTCTTATATATTCCTTGATTTCTTATTTTGTTCTTTTGAGACTAAAGAACATAAAATATTTTTAACTATCTTCTCACAGCTTCCTTATTGATTTCAAAACAAATGCACATAATAAAAATAGTAGTAGTAATAATAATAATAATAACAATAATAATAATAATAATAATAATAATGATAATGATAATGATAATAATAATAATAATAATAATAAAATCTTTATTTATTATTAAATTAATTTAAAATCTGTAAATAAAATTAAAATTACAAACACAAAAGGAAAACAAAACTGAAAATACGGTTGAGTTCAAATTTTTAATTTTAAAAAATGTATAACTTCCCATGTTTTCCAAAAAGAAAAAAAATATGTATTATGGACAAAATCCAACTTTTACCATTTGAAAACTTTAAAGAATTAAATTTAAATTTATCATTATTATTTTTTAAAAACAGAAATATAATACTTTTTTTACCACATGGCAATGTTAACACAAATGCACATTTAAAGTTATTAATGCGGTAAAAAGTATATATTATACTTTTTCTAATTATTTAAAAGTGACATAAATCTTAAAATATTTATAAATCTTATATCATCCACTAAGACAAATATGACAAATGTCAACATACAAAAAATATATTAATTAATTAAAAAATATATACTTTTAAACTCATTAATTGATAGATAAATGCAAAGACCTATTATTTATAATAGGTTATCCATATTCATTCATAAAGAAAAGGAACGTGGAAAAATTGATTAAAATTTTATAAGTAAAAGATAATCAATATTAAATGATTAAAAATATACACTTTTAAACTCAGGAAATTGAAATATAAATGCAGAGACCTATTGATAATAGATCATCCACATTCATTCCTAAAGAAAAGGGACGTGGTATTTTTTCTTAAAACAATTTAAAGCTAAAAGACTAAAACAAATCACATTTCTAACTGCAAGAGATCCATTTTTTCTTCTTTATTGCTATCCAACTTTTTGAATTTTTAAAATTTAATTATAACTGTTCATGACAGATTCAAAATTTGATATTAACAAAAACTATCACTTTAATACAAAGAATATTAAAAACTCACGAATCTCTAATTATCATTTCTTTCCATATTTTGGCATCTTTAAGATTTGGCTTAAGTATGCGGCCCCTTAAAGTTGTCCGCATAGTTCACTTAGACACCTCAACCAGGACTTGTACCAATTGAACACTTAAATTGTTCAAAACATATACCCATTAAACACAAAATGCTTATGTGGCAAAATAAGTGTAAATCACTGTCCTTGAGCACGTGAATAGATCCCAATATTATTATTTTTAATTTTTTTAAGTTAATTTTGTAATTTTTTAAAACCTGGATATATTAACTAAATACCTAAAATTAATAGTAATAATTTAGTACAACAATAATCTCTTAATAAAAAGAAGGAAAACAAACCCCATACCCCTTCGACAATGTCTTCTTTTGAGCACTCGTCTTCTTCAGTCAATTTAGAAGATCTTTTACACTTTGTTTTGGTTCCACATTTTTTCCTTCATTTTTTGTTTAAAAGAGAAATTGAATTCTTATCGGCCAAATTCTAAGCTACCACCCCCCGCCACACCCCTTCCCCATATACTCCTTCTTTCTTTCTTTCTAGCATTATTCCGCCATTCTCAATATCATCGTCATTATCTTAGAGTTGTAGAAGAGAATTTCATCAAAAAAATAATAATTAAATTGTGTCAAAATTAATTCCGGTGAAACACCATTTTTCCGACAAGACTAATACGAATCTAAAATTATTTTTCTAAAATTGTTAAAGAATTCAAACCCTAAAGAACTCACAACGTAGAGGAATTAAAGAAGCGAATCTGGATTGACGTTTGAAAAAAAAGTGAGATTTGGAGAAATGGCACAACAATGCTGATGGATTTTAGAATAAAGGAGAGGAGGCAAGTGTATGGGTGGAAAAAAATATTCTTGTGTGAATTGAGAGAGAAAAAATGGAGTTACGAATATAATCGGAGTGTTTATGGTTTTAGCCGGCGGCAACTCTATGTGTATGGAGGTGATGTGGTTAGGTGAGTGCTATAACAAAGAAGAAATGGGGAAGAAAGGTTCTTCTTCTTTCTCTTTTTTGGGCTAAAAAAGTAGTTTTATTTTATTTTTCTTTCTAATTTTTTTTTTAATTGTTATTATGGGTCAGTGCCACATTTTATTGGTTATTGTGCCACATAATCCGCGAGTGTATGTCACTCACTCTCTATTTTTAGCTGATTGTCAGAAAATGTTTAATAGGTATATATTTTAACTAATGAAGGTGTTCAATTGGAACAAGTCTTAGATAAGGTGTCTAACTGAATTATGCGGACAACTTTAAGAGGTCGGGGATAACTTAAGCCTTAAGATTTTCATTGAGGAAGGTAAAAAATAAATTTTAAAATTAAAATACATTCAAAAATTTCATGACAAAAAAGAAAGAAAAAAAAAAGTTTTAATAAATGGATAGCTAAAATACGTAGGAATTTCTATTTTAAAAATATAGATAAATATCGAAAGAGAAAAAAATAATTAACCTAAACCATCCCTAAAATTTCTCACCCTCTTAACTAATTATCCAAATCTCTCAAAATTCAACTATATATTTTAATCTTCTACCTATATAACAGGAAAGACAAATATCAATGTTTCAACATCATATAATAAATTCAAATTTTGAGTTTTAAAAAATAAATTAATTATTTCAAATGTGTATTACACATACATACATATTTAGAATCACTCTTCGAATTACCCAAGTACTGGCCCAGGCGGACAGAACCAGACTTGAGCCCAAAAGATAACCATTTTGTAATAATTACTTGTATTTTCTAAAAAATTAAATAGTTACACTTGTCTTCCTACTTAAATTACTTTGAAATAATTTACTTCAGTAACCCCTTATACTATTTCCCTTTCTCCTAAAAAATGATTTCAAGTCTTGAGTTTGGTTATTTCTAAACGAATTATGCATGTTCAATTTTGGCCAAATAGTTAATTATCGGATAACCGCGTGTTAGCGGATATTTCGGGTGCTTTCAAATCCTTCCCGAAATGATAATATGAACCCCGAACCCCTTTAATATTTTCATCAGATTTTCTGTTTTTTAAATTTTTGAAAAATTAGTTTAATTTTTCTTTAAAAATTAAGTGACGACTCTTAAAACCTGTCGTTTTCTTATTTTTAAAATAAAACAAGTTTAACACACCTACAAGATAGATCACCCATTTCATTTATAGACGAGTAGCAAGCAAGTATACCTACTAAGTTCACAAATCCATTCATCATGTTGTCCGAGTTATCTAAGTTAGACCTCCATTTCCAACTTGTAGGGTTCCCAAGAGATTAAGCAATTGTTCATATTGGTCCTTAGACAAATTCAATGGCATTTGCCTCTTTAATTTAGGGTCTTCCTCACTCTGGTGCTTATTCATCTCATAAGCACACACATTTCCTGCAGAACCTGGACCTTTTCCCTTTGGAAACCTTGAGTTAGATGGGTAGTCATGAAGTTTGTAGCACCCGTCCTTTGTGTGTCTTGATCTTTTACAGAGTCACAGAATAAGGAGCACCTGCTAGTGCTAGAGCTACCTCTAAACACAGTGTTGTTGAAATTACCAAAGCCATTTCCACCTCCCCAAATTAGTCGTGGGATTTTTTAATTTTGTACCATTGTTAAACTGGCCATATGCATTCAGTGAGGTGGAGTCCAGCACTGTGTGGTTATGAGGCTTCACCTCCCTTTATTTTTTCTCTTGGGATGGAATGACAAAGGCTTGTGCCATGCTAGGAAGTGTGCTCATCATGAGGATATTGCCTCTGATGGACGTACATCTTATTCAGCCTCATAAAAAAATGTATGAGTCTCATGTCATGTTTAGCTTTGTGCAACTTGGTCTTACCACCACAAGTGCACACACAGGTACAATGGGAACTGATATCAATAGTGTGCATCTCTTCCCACAACTTCTTCATTTTCGTGTAATGGCCAGTAATATCTAAAGCACCTTGGAGGTCATTTTTTTTTTGTAGCTGATACATTTTGTATCCGTTTGTTTGGTTACACATTTCTTCCAACTCTGCCCAAAGCTCCTTAGCATTGTTCACATACTATAGGCTGTCACACAAATCAGGGTACAATGAGTTTAGGATTCAAGATGTTACCACGTCGTCACATCTTTTCCACTGTAGAAAATTGAGATTAGTAGGATCAGGTTGCACTAGTGTTCCATTAATGAATCATGTTTTTCCTTTCACCGATAGGGCACTAAGGACAACTCTTCTCTAGGATCTATAACCACCACCATCAAACACAGTAGGTAATAAAGAGGATCCAACACTTTCCGATGGGTGCAGGTAGAAAGGGTTAGAAAATCCATTCGAACTGATATAGAATCAGCTGGAAGATGAGAAGAACTAGAAGTAGGATCAACTTGTATATAAACCATGGTGTTTCAAGGATCGCAAAGAGAAGCAATTAACAACAGACAAACAACAACAACAACAAAACTACATATCCAATCTTGCCAATCGCAAAAAGAGGAAAACTCCAATCGATCAAAGGATCAGAGGAAGATCGAAAATGGTAGAAACAATAAATGAATTCAGAATGCAATTGTTCAATTAGAAAAAACGAGCAACTAGAAGAAATGAGCTCATGAAGTGGATTTAATGCGGAGCTAAACTTGGGAGCAATCTCTTGCTCTGATACCATGAGAATATCAACAACACAGCCTGTGAAGTAAACGAAAAACTCCATTGATAAAGGTTAAGCTCACATGGAGAAAACTGAAGCTAGAGAGAAGAATTGCATGAAGCTGTGAATTTTATTGAAAGTGAATTGAAAATATAAGCATTACAATTTGATCCTTTATATACAATCACTACTTGGGAAATTCTAGAAGATTGTAATCTTAACTGCATTATAACAAAACTCTAGTAACAAAAGTGATGCCTAACTAACTGTAATGTAACTAACTTTCTAACTAACATTTAATTATAGCTAATTTGACGGTGTATTCTCATCAAAATTGTTTAACTTTTTATAATTCGAACTATGCAACATAAACAAAAACAAAGAGAGTAATATACTTTAATTTTTAGCATAATTTTCTTTACCATCTAATATTTTATCAACATGATTTATTATTAGCTTCTGCACCATGCTCCAATGATTTCAACCCCACCCCAAATAACTCTTAAATGATTTACTCCATAGACAATAAATTATACTATGGACTGCCCGCTCCAAATAGTTTCGGTCGCAGGCCATATACGCGTGGGCGCTTCATCAGTATACAATATTGACAAGTTGGCTCAGCGGAGCACCAACAGGCAATTGGGCAAACAGACAAATCTCCTGAATTTCAGTCTCACTTTGTACTATAATTTATATAACTTACTTTCTTTTTAAGGTTTATTTTAAAAATAATAATATATTCTATATTTAATAATAATTTAATTTTAAAATATTTATTTTACTATTAATAAGATAATTTTTAATCACACAAATATTTATAATTTATTTTAGATTATAATTTTTTTTTAATTTTTTTTTGTTTTTAAACTTTGTATCCAGTGGCGGAGCCACCTTATAGTGAGGGGTTCATCCGAATCTCCCTCGACAGAAAATTATATTATTTATACATGGTTAAAATAATATTTTAGGTATATATAGTAGATGGCAAACCCCCTTCGACTACTTCGTGTGTCTATTTTTTCAGATTTTAAGCCCCTTATTAAAAATTCTGACTCCGTCACTATCTATATCAAGTCAAACTAACTCATGTAAATTAGAACGGAGGATATTATATATGTGTCACTTGCGTGTAAAAAGTCCCACGTGAATTTGCGCTTACAAGGATTTGACAATATTCTTCAGTACGAAGTAAGTTTCAGCATTACCACTATCACCACAAACACTTGTAACTCTATTAGAGTATGTGACACTGACAATATTCCCTTATAATCTGCGCCACCTCACTGCGTCACATACTCTAACACATGACACGTATATATAAACCGCCTTTCTACTATAAATATAAAAATATAATAAAATAAAAACATATAACATAATTTATTTATTTTTTGGAAACATAAGCATAAATCCCATTACAAGCCTCCTTATGTTTTGGGCGGTGGTGTCAGACAATTTTTTTTTAAGTTGATACTGCTTTTACACAAACACAAACATACACTCTTTTTAGTTTTCCACCAATATTTCACTAGCAGATCTTTGTTAGATCTCGCTTGTGTGTTTTAATTTGGTGGCGAAAGTTGTTTATTTTTGTTTGTTGAAAAAAAAAATTAAAAAAATTTAAAGGATGAAGATTCAATGTAATGCGTGTGAGGTAGCAGAGGCAAAAGTATTATGTTGTGCTGATGAAGCAGCACTTTGTTGGTATTGTGATGATAAAGTTCATGCTGCAAATAAGCTTGCTAATAAGCATCAAAGAGTACCTCTTTCTGCTTCATCTTCACCCATGCCAAAGTGTGATATATGCCAAGTAAACTTTCTTTTTATGTCAAGTTTGTTTATCTGGTTTTGATTTACTATGAAATTCAACAAAGTAAATCTTTTGATCTTAGATCAAAGATATGATGCTATTTTAGTCATTTTTGACTAATGAGAAAAATCAATTATTATTATTTATTTATTCATATTTTACTAAAATGCATATTTTCAAGATTTGAACTATACATCAATTAATATATGAGTATTGTAGTAAAAAATATTTATATTAATCATTATTTTTAAAGTTCGTACAATGTCTAAATAAAAACAAATAAATGGATTATATAGCAAGATGTGTTGTGAATTTGTAGTTCTAAACATGTCAAATCAAAAGTTGAAATTGAACTGAGGTTCAGATTATAATCGAAATTTCAGAGATACACTTTAACTAAACTGAGGTTCTATTAACGCCATTGAACCTATTTTTTTTTAATCTTGTATACTTTTTTGGATTACGTGACATTCAAATATTTTCGCAAACTCTGTGACTCCACGGAGTGTGCTACGTATACCAAAAGGTATACAAAATTACAAAAAATGAGTTTAAAGGGGTAACAAGACTTTAGTTTAGTTGAGGTGTGTTTCCTAGATTTTGATTAGGGGCACTTGTGCCTTATCCAAAAAATGATAGAGATTTTCTTTTGCAATGTGTATTTCATCTTCTCTTTAGTATATCAGACATTCAAAAATATAATATTCCATTGTCAAAGTCTTGTTACACCTGTTTCTAGCATGCTGATAGCTCACTTATGAGAACTGTGTGTTTTACTTCCAATTCTCTGCTTGACTTATCAGGCAGCCATGTCAAATTCAATGTGCTACTTTTAGTATATTCTGCACGCGATGTTGTGTTCCTTTTCTTTTCGAGTAACAGAGGAATGTACAAGGTGTGTATTCTTGATGATGGATCCTTTACTTTTAGAGGCTAACACTCTAGAGCGTAGAGCCGGTGGTTGAGTCAAATTATTTCCTGAACAAGTGTCGAAATATCAAAAACTAAAATTTTAACCTAGCTAAAAAATGCAAATTTTTTGACGAAGGGGTGTCTCCTGTGTCATGAGCATCACCATGTCATGCTAGTTACTTCCATTCAAACAGAGTAAGAATTTTAAGCAGCCAAGTTCTATGGGATCATTTTAGCTTCTTTTGTCCTTGCAAAGTTGCAATTTGATTGGCATTATTTGAAGGTGAGATCAACTTATGAATACTTTCTCCTAGAGCAATTGAGCAAAACACGTGGCATAGCACGAAGCATGTCTAGATAAAGTGAAAAGAGAAGAGGGTATATGGTTTGGTACTGTGATAGACCCTAATGTTGTGTTAAGGGATTTTTACACAAATAGCCGGTCGGATTCACAGTTTACTACTTTACTATAAACTTTTCCTAGCTGGTATACATAAATTATATGGAATGATTATACAAGGTAATACACATATTTAACATGGATTATACATATACATCCGTCGATTATTTTTAGTTTAAACCGGTGGGTGGGACGCTATTTAGGTTAATTTTTCTTCTTATATTGACCTATCCTTGTCGTATGAATGATGGAGAAGGAAAGGTAGGAATGGAAAAGAAGGGGAGAGGAGGGAAGGGGCGATTTACTCTGGACGGGAAGAGAAGCTAAAACTGAACACACTACACGTAGTCTCCAAATAACAGCTGTGAAAATTTTCATGCTTCGTAACATGTGGTTGAATTTCGCAATTCAAAATCCTTCCTGAACCCTTGTTCCCCAGAATGACAACTCTAAATTAAAAGAAAAAAAATACATGCTTAATGTGTTAGGATCACATCTGACTACATTTCCTTCTGTATATAATATTCTTATCCTTTAACATTCATTAGCAACTTAAGTATGTGCTTCGCAAACTGGAGTGCTGCCGAAGACTACTCAACTTCCTCTGTAGCAATAGTGCTCAAGGATTTTGAATGACCTTTCTAAGTCACATGTAATTTTGCTTAGAACAAGCGATTTTTACGTGATTTAACCTGTGCTTATGATTTTTTAATAGCTTGTGGCTCCAAAACAGTTATATTTTTCAGATCTATCAAGTTGTCCACCTTCTTCAGTCAAATTCTCACCACGTTGACATATCTTGATCACGAAATGAAAAGAAAAAATATACGTACTATATTTATCCATGCTTCATGCCTATTTCCCTTTCTTTTTTTTTTCAATTTTTACTAATAGTAAGAGATCTATTTTGTACAGGAAACTGTTGGTTTTTTCTTTTGCCTTGAGGATAGGGCTTTGCTCTGCAGAAAATGCGACATTTCTATTCACACAGTCAATGCCTATGTCTCATCTCACCAGAGGTTCTTGCTGACTGGAGTCAAAGTGGGACTTGAACCTCTCGGTCCTTCTGCATCAGCATCCTCAGGAAAGTCACCTTCTATCCAGAAGGTTGCGGAGCAAGAATCTCCTCCAACTCCGAAGAGTGTTGCTCCTCTGTCATCAGTTGTTCCATCTGAAAGTGTATTACCTGTCCATACTAGTGGGAATGGGAATTTTTCACCTAGTAGACTTCCAATGGTTGGAGGTTCTGCAGCTGGAATCATTTCACAATGGCAATTTGATCAGTATCTTGGAATGGGTGATTTCAATCAGAATTACGGATACATTGATTATGGACAAGCTAAGGTTACCTTTTCCTTTGTTATCTTGATAAGGAGGTTCATTTCCTTTTATGTTTGCGTTTATTATACATGATGGTATTGTGGCTTTCATCATCCAAATGTAGAATTGTGCACTATGTGAACGGCTTCTCCTGCTGGTGTATGGTGTATGGTCTGTATGCTTCTGTTACGTGCATGTCATTGTGTGTACATGTAGCAACAAGGTATACGCAGGATTTTCATTTCTATATGGAGACTTGGAAGCGTCAGGATGTGTTTTGTTGGTGTGACATTCGTGCTTCGGTTGTATTCATTCTTGTGGTTACATCTTTTGGGAAAAGTTGCACGGCTGTCAAAAAATCATATCTACGCTGTAGGATTGAGTTTCACCTTACCATTATTTGGCGAGGATAACACTGGTGAAATTGAGTGTTCAAAACATTATCATGTCGGTATCATATTTGTTATTTCATCCATCTGTGATTTCCTGATGGAAAAATTGTCACTTTGATGACTACCTGTACTCTAGATTGGATTTCATGCTTGTATGAATCGGTGACTCTTTCCAAATGGCCATCAACATTTTTTACTGTATCAAACGGAATTTGCTGTGGTACCTAACTTCAGATTTTCCTTGATTGAAATCTCTCAGGCAGACAACGGAAAGCTTGGAGAATCAACTTGTTCTCCGTTCTTAAGAGATGCTGACACTGAAGTCGCAGGTGACGAGTGCTTTAGCACTGAGGTGGCAGATACATGTTGGGCAGTCCCACAAATTCCTTCGCCACCAACAGCTTCTGGACTAAACTGGCCGACGAAAACTATCCAGAATCCATTTGATGCTGCATTGTTGGAATCTGATGCTAGTTACTTCCCTTTGCAGAACATTGAAGATCAACAATCAAATGGTTCCGGTTCCAAAAGAAGTAGGCATTTCTAGCACTTCCTCCTTAAGTGAATAAAGTGTTTCATGCACTGATCTTTGTTAGATAGATATTATCGGCAAGTGTTATTTTACGTCTAATCCCCTTTTTAAGTCGTCTTCCTTACAAGACGGTGCTATAGATGATATCCTGATAACTGCTCCCAGTACGTGGTCGTGGAAAGAGTCGAGACACCAGTGGGATTTTCAGGGCAACTGGAAACCAGCACAACATCTTCATACTCTTCTCGGATGGAAACGGGTTGCTCAAACTTCAAGGTAAACGAAGTGGCCTACATGTGGAGGTATTGTCTGGTTTTTGCTATCACGTGAATGTGGAGTTAGTCCAGTTTTTAATACCTGCTGTAGCTAAATAAGTTTTGTATCTCGATAGTTTACCCGCGGGGGAGGGGAATAGCTCCATAGTTCACGTTTAGTTACAGAATGATAAAGCTTTTTGTGTCTACTTGTAAATAAATAAGTGACACTAATCAGCTTATGAATGATTCTATCTGTTCTGTTTCTCGTCGTTCTCTATATGCGTTTGGAATTCGATATACGTCATTTTCTTCCGTCCCTTTTATGTAATTTGTATGAGACACACTTCTGTGGACTCGTGATCGAAGAATTCATTAAAAAATCACCCAATCAATTTAAATGTTTTTTTGTTGAAATCTAATTTTATTTTAAAGTATTTTTATTATAAGAAATAAGAAGATATCTATTTTATTTATCTTACTAATTCATTTCAATTATTTAATTATTATTTTTTTGAAAAACGTACTGTAGCAATAGACAAAAAAAATCATTTTCCGTTCTAGCAATTGTTTAGTAGAATTAAATAAGCTGAAAATGATCCAAAAAAAAAGAGGAGAATATTGGAATTGATCAGAAGTAATCAAAATAACGCTCAATAGCAATCTTTTATCATTTAAAAATAATTGGTTTAAAATTAAAAATTTACAAATTAATATTTAAATACAAAAATATGATATGAAATTAATGATATTAATAAATATCAAATTTTGTATAGAATATATTGTAATCCTTACCAAATTTGGAGAGTAATTTTCTAGAATTAGTTGACTTAACTATGATTATGATATTTGTTAATATAATATAATCTTGACCTTTAAATTTTAAATATGACTCATATCTCTAATCTAGACGTGCACTTTGACGAAATGGAGGGAAGGGGTAATGGAGGGGAGCCAGATCCCAACTGCAGCATTACGAAATTGCTGAGGGAACTAATTGAAGGTTTTACATATATTGATATGTAGGCTAAACAGAGCTGATCAAGATTTGGCAGGCCTTGTTCTTATGCAACTGTAGCTCAGGTTGGGATTTCTGTCCGGGGCGGATCCACGATATCAGTTTTTTTTGGGATTTCTTTATGCTGAGAAATCTGTTACTCCCTTCGTTCAGATTTACTTGTCACATGTTTCTTAATTTGATTTTTATTTTTATTTGTCATTTTTGTGACAAATTAAGGAAGGTTAGTTTCTTTTACTTTTGTACGCTCAAGTTATTAATATTTTGTTAATCTCTTTGAAGAGTGTAATAAGTAATATGTTTGAGATGTAGGTGTACGATTATAAATGCAGTATAACAATAATTATTTATTTGAAAGATGTGTTAAATTAAAATTTAACAACTAAATCCAAACGGAGGAAGTAATTGATACTTGATTGCAAAAACAATAAACAAGAATATATTTAAAAAAATTATATTCGAGAGCATATATTAAAAGAATATATCAAATCAGTATTATTAGAAAGAGTATAAATTGGATAACAATAAACAAGAATCTTATTACTCCTGCGTTTCATAATCAGTACTTCATTAAATTAATATAGGGGTGATTATGAAATATTATTATTTTATAAGGTATTATTTAATCGATAAATCGATAACTTGTCAAAATGGTTAAGTTAGAGTTTAGACCCTTCTCTTCTACACAGTCAACTTCCTTTTCCAAGACTTCATTATGTTAGGACCGAAAATAACAAATGGTATCAGAGCCATGGTTCAATGATTGAGCCATGTTACAGATGGGTGTTCATCTTGGCGGGTGTAGTTCTAGTCGCAACCTTTTTGACAGTAATGAAGATTTTATTGGAGAAATTGTTTCAGAGAGGTTCTCTGTGTCGAGACGTAGATTTGATGGAGGAGATTATGGAGAAGAGATGCAAGATCCTAAAGATTATGTGAAGAAGGTGGACAAATTTATTTTGTCAGAAATTCAGGCCTAGGGGGAGATTTGTTGGGGTTTATTTTGCCCTGATTTCTTACCATAAATAAGTCTTCCTTTTAGGAAAAGGTTTTAATATTTTGACTAGTCCTTTTCTTGTAGGAAAGGTTTAGGACTCTATAAATATAGGTTTGTTCCTTCTAACTTAATCAGCATTCACAATGTAGTCTTAAGGGCTTTGAGAGTTTTGGTTAGAGGGAGAATTTGTGGGTCACAAGCTTGATACGTTATCACTTGTGTGAACCTCCCATGTATTCCGAGTGAATTGGTTGAAGTTATTTCTCTCTATATTTTGTACTCTCATGCTTATATTGTGGATTGCTCATCTCCTTTGTGGACGTAGGTCGATTGATCGAACCACGTTAAATCTGTCTTTTTTGGTCTATTTCTCGCTTGTCTTATTACTCGTGGTCTTTCGAGGTTTGCTTTGCTAGCTTCTGCATTACACTTGCTTATTTCGGTCCTAACACATTAAAGGTGATATTCATGTGAAAAATTAATAAGAGTTCGGAGTTAAAAAAAAAAAAAATCTTCAAGAATAAAAGATATTATTTATTTTACTATGTTATCGAAACAGATAAATTGTTCTAACTTTAAGCGAAATGTCTTATTCTGTACTTTTATATTTTACTTCTCACTCAAGGTAGGTTGAGCCATATATCTTCTTTTTACTTACTTCTTCTTAGTCGTCCTTGAATATCCATCTTTGGTTTTTATATATAATTGTGGTAAACGAAATTAAGTGGCATTGTTTTAAAAAAAATAAAACGCTAGGTTGCTAGTACTAGTAAGTAACATTTTTAAAATTTTTTTTACATAAAAGACAATCGCCAAATTGCCAGCGAGTAGGGATGACAATGGGGAGGGATTGGATGTGGGTTTAAGGTTGTACGGAGCGGATTGAAGTGGGTTTTTCTAAAAATTGATGTCGGGCTGGATGGGTTGCGGGTATATGTGATTTTGTGTACGTTATTAATTTTAACTTTTTACATGTTATAAGAGTGATAAAACATCATTTATTAAGATATTTTTTTAAAGTTACTAAAATATTCAAGATAGTAAATGAAAATAGTTCAATAAAAAATAATACAATTTCTTACATGTTTCCCAATTGACGGTCAAAAAATAAATTTTTAACTCATTATTCTATTAAACTAATACAACTTAATGAAAAAATAAATTTATTTTTATAATTTTATTTTTAGTATCAAACTTAACTAGAAAAAGAAAATATTAAAAAAATCATGTGGACAAGTCTATACAGAGCGGGGTTGGGCAGATTGAAAATGATAAAAATTATTATTCGGAGCGGGGCAGATTAAATCTTTTATTAAGCTCAACCTGCCCCGCTCCCGCTTCGCACCACCCCATGCACGAGTTCCATAAAAAAAATTAAATACAAAATCACTCAATAGGTATTGAATAAAAAGAAATTATCAATTATGAGCGTAAATTTTTAAAAATAAAACTGATTGCTCAACTTTGAACGAGAAGTAAACATGATACTATAATTTATCCTATAATTTATGTACTATTCAAGTATATAATCTAATATAATTACATGTTGTTGTTTTTCGAGAAAAGACATAAAGTTACCATTAAAGTTGTCCCGAATTTTTAAAAGACACCTTAACTTTGCAAACATGTTATTACCCCACTAAACAATATTGAACTGATATTGTTATATTATTTTTTGATCAATCCCAGATTTTAAGAAGCGAGTGTGTTCACACACCAATCATTACATGACATGTGTTAATTTAATTAAAAATATATAAAAAAAATTCATTCCTAAGTTTATTCTTTATTTCTCTCTCTTACTTTTTTACTTATTTTAATTTTGATTTCATCTTAAATTTCACTTCATCTTCCACCACCTCCACCACTTTCAAGTTGATCCATCCCTCCATTTTCTTTCTTTTTCTTCACCTCCAACCCTCACCACACACCCCATGTCAAGTTGAACCACTCTCCCATTTTTTTCTTTTCTTTTTCTTCTTCATCTCCAATCAAATTCTTATTTCAATGATTTTTTTATATATAAAAAAGCATACTATTTTTTAGAATTTATTGAATTATTGATAACAAAATTAATTATTTTTCTGAGAAAATTTAAAATTTTTAAGGTATCATCAATTACTCCTTTTCATATTAACTTTAAAATTACAAATGATAATTTTAAAAGAATCAATGAATTTCTCAAAAATTGAAAGAACTTGATTGAAATCGGATAAAAAAAACTATATGATACCTTCTAATCATCTTGAAATCTAATGGGTTTATTAAATTGTTCGAAATGTAAGAAAATATTTAGATAAAGTTTTAAAATTAAAGAGAGTAAAACTAATAGTAGTAAAAAGGGAAAGGTGGGTTGTGGTAAAAATAGTGACATTGAGAGTGAGAAGTTTCAATAAAGATGACAATGAATTTTTGAAGACAAAAGAGAAAAAATAATAAGGAAAAAAAGGTAAAATAATGAGAAAATATATTTTACAATAAAATACTTGTAAAAATAAAATTATATTAGTAATTTTAGATTATTCACTCTCTTTGAGAGAGTGCACGCACACTCTATGTCAGATGGACAAAAAATAATGTAATAATATAAGTTCAAGATTGTTTAATGGGGTAATAGGACGATTGCATAGTTAATGTGTCTTGTTGAAAATCCGAGACAAATTTAGGTGTAACTTTATGTCTTTACTCTTATTTTTTTGGATACATGTGTATTTATATATTTATATATTTATATAGATGAATTATGATCGCCCGAAGTTATGATATATTTCTAAATCTTAACAACCCCTCAAAGTCTTGCACTTCCAGCATATCAAATCAGTCCAATTCACCTAAAAATATGATCTACATATTACCCCTTCTTTTGAAACTACATGCACCAAAAAGGCAATCGAAGTCCATCAAAATTCACACTTGAATTTTTTTTGCATACAATCTTTGTTTTCCAACAACACCCAGAACAATACAAAGATGGTCGGCATGCTCTTCCTCACTTTTCGAATAGACCAAAATGTCATCAATAAAGACTATAACAAACAAATCAAGAAATGGTTTGTGCACACCATTCATCAATCTCATAAAAGTTGCATGTGCATTAGTCAACCCAAATGACATAACTAAAAACTCATAGTGTCCATAGCGGGTTCTAAATGTCGTCTTAGGCACATCCTCAGGCCTAATTTTTAACTGATGGTAACCAGATCTTAGATAACTCTTAGAGAAAATTGATGTACCTTGCAATTGGTCAAAAAGATAATCTATTTGAGGCATACTTGTTTCGAATGGTGACCCTATTCAATTGCCGGTAATCTATACACATCCTCATACTACCATCATTTTTCTTAACAAACAAGACAGAAACACCCCACGGGGAAGCACTAGGACAGATGAATCTTTTATCAAGAAGTTCTTGGATTTGAGCCTTAAGCTCTCTCAATTATATCGGAGTCATGCGATATGAAGGGATGAAAATGGGACGAGTACCAAGTTCTAAATCAACGCAGAAATCTAAATATATCCCTATCCGGAGGCATACCAGGCAAATCATTAGGAAACACTTGTCTAAATTCTGACACCACGGGAATAGACTCAATAGATGGAGACTCAACCTCAACATCTTGAATATGAGCCAAGTAAGCCAAACAACCCTGCCCCACAAGTTTTCTAGCCCTAATGAAGGATATGATCTTAGCTTGCTTAGGCTTGTACACTCATTCTCACTCTAATTTTTCCCTTCCCATAATTTCTAGAGTCACAAACTTAGTATTACAATTAAGCACATCATAATAGGGGGGAAAACCAAGTCATGCCTAAGATTATGTCAAAGTCAGTCATATCCAAAATCACCAAATCAGCCTAAGTTTGAAAATTCGTAAACAAGATAGGACAAGCACGATAGACATGGGTGACTATGACAGACTCTCCAACTGGGGTAGAAATATGGATGGGGGCATCAAGTATATCACAATTCATATCAAACTCTAAGGAAAATCGCACAGATACATAAGAATAAGTAGAACCCGGATCAAATAACACATTAGCCATTCGATCCCAGACAATAATAGTACATGTGATCACTGCATCAAAAGACTCTGCCTCGTTCTTGCCCGAAAAGGCGTAATTTGAGCCTTATCATCATGACGGATGACCTCTCTGCCTAGCTGCACTATACCTCTGCATGTGTTACTATTTCCACTACCTCTGCGGCCTCGCTGATTTCCTCCTTGCTCACTTTGTGGACGTCCTCGACCATTATTACCATTTCCCGCAGGTACCATTGCTCTAGTCTTTTGCTGCGCGGAATCCATCATGCACGGGTGGGGACAATCTTTCCTCATATCCCCAGGTTCTCCACAGTTATAACAAGTGCGATCACAAGATAGCCTGCTCCCTGTTGAAGGTGCGACTCCCTGGTTTTCCTGAATCAAATTTTGAGGTGGAATTTTTGAGTAATTATTTGTAGAAGCGGGCATAGCAGACTGAATTAGCCGGGCTACAAGTGTCAGCCTCCCTGAACCTCTGGAGTAAGAACCTTGAAAGTTACTCAAATTTTTGGCTTTCTTAGTCAATGCCTTAGCCTGACCGCCACGCCTCACCTCCTCCACTTTATTCACAAAATTTGTTACCTCATTGAAGCTTTTTCCTGCTGAGGTCATATGAACAGACAATACCTGCAACTCAGAATTTAGTCCCTTTACAAATAGGCGGATCCTTTGTTCCTCAGTAGCCACCAATTGCATAGCATATCTAGACAAAGCATGGAACTTAGCCTCATAAACAGCCACAGATATACCACCTTGCTCCAAAGTCATGAACTCATCCTTCTTACGATCTCTCAAAGTCCGGGGCACATACTTCTCCAAGAACAGAGCATGAAATTGGGTCCAAGTGAGTGGAGGTAAAACTGAAGATCTGCATTCCATATAAGCTCTCCACCACTGCTTAGCCTCGCCTTGAAGTTGAAAGGTTACAAACTCTACTCTATGCTGATGGACAATTCCTAACTTATAAAGCCTTTCATAATAATCCAGGATGAACTCATATGCGTCCTCACTCTCAGAACCATGGAACACAGGCGGTTTCAACTTCAAGAACTTAGTCAACATCTAATGTTCATTACCAGTCATAAGAGGACCCAACAAAGGACAGAAGAAGGCATCAGTTCCTACAGTTCCACCCACCTTGGGAGTAGTGATAGCAATAGAGGGATTGACGGGAGCTTGAGTTGCTTGAGCTGAGGGAAGCACTCCAAGACCAACCAATCCTTTCAAGAACGACATAATTTGTTGAGCTAACACTGGGTGTAATGGAGGAATACATTTTCAGTTTGCACCTCTTGCTCTTGTCCAATATTCTCCTCCTCCTCAACCTCTACATTCACTTCTATCTCTTCATGATGCGCAGGAGGGGCCTCATTTCTGGGAGCATTCTAAATCAGAGCTTCATCCCTAGTAGGCGCTACCCTTCCTCGGCCTCTACCCCTAGCTCTTCCTCTACCCCTGCCTCGACCGCGACCTCTCGCTGCGGATTCCTCTACTGGAACATTGATGGGAGCTATGGGCCTGACGCCGTTGAACCTAGTGTTAACCATCAGTGGATAGAAGAGTGAATGAGAGTAGATACCAATTCGAATCGCCAGATACCAATTGGAATCAAGTTAAAGTATGAAAGAAGACAAAAGAAAATAAAGAGATTTCCTAAGTCCTATAGCCTCTCAAAGAAAAGTACAGACGTCTCTGTACCGTTCCGCAAGACTCTACTAGACTAGTTTTGGAACATCGAGATCAACGAACCTAGGGCTCTGATACCAACTTTGTCACGACCCAGACCGTTGTGAGTGACACCCATACTAACCCTCCGGTGGGAGAACCATTACTACAATCCAAACTAACGAACTCAACCAAAGATACGAAAGCAGATTTAAATGTCTAAGAAAATTAGAGTTCCCATAAACTCCGAAGTCTAACAAAATAATTGCGAAAATAATGCCTAGAATTGAAAGTCAATTACCAAAACATCTAAAGTTCAATAAGTCTAAGAAAATGGGTGCAACCCCAAACTAAACATAAGAATAACTAAAGTATTAGTCTACGTCCGAAGATGTGGACATAGATAAAAAGAAAACTCATGGCATCCCCGAAGAACTGGCTCAACCTTGAATTCGATTGATCACTGATCTCCTAAGAGAGGTCTGTCAATAGCCGTTACCTCCTGAAGATGCCCTGTACTCAACAAAGAAAGAGCAAGTGCAGTATCAGTACACAACCACAATGTACTGGTTGGATCACGTATCTATCCCAATAGACAAAACATATATAAGTCATTACAACAGTAATAAACATGCATACACCGAACATATACAATATCAATTATCACTTACGTACAACGTATAATTTCACAATTCTCAAGATATACAGTTATGTCAAGTTAATGGTCCTCTCATGGAATCCACACCCAAACTGTTAGTGTATCGGTACGTGGCACCCGTTCCAAGTTAATGTGTCGGAATGTGACACATGTTCCAATGTTTATGCCGGTACGTGACAACCGACCTCAGTTAGTGTGTCAGAACGTAACACCGATCCATTCAACAAGCCACAATCACAATCACAATGTACATTCTCATAATCATTCAATCAAGTCATGATTCATGGCATACAATAGTTCAATCATCCTCATATACGATTAGTGTGATCAATAATGCAACATTCACATACATACATGCATTATAATGAAGTAATTAAAAATACATATCACACCAACATGAAATCACAATCATCACCTACCTCGAACAAAGCTTGAATCCCCTAAGAAACTTGATTCTTCCCTTTTCAAATTCTTTCCGCTTGTTCTTGGTCTACAAACAATCATAACAATGCGAGGATCAATAAACAAAACCTAATTACCCGAATTATAATCAATAATACCAATCCTAGGTCCCTTGATCCCCATACCCATATTAGGGCTTTACCACCATAATTCCCAGTTAAGAAACTAATTTCTACGGATCGAAACATGAATTCGGGGAGTAAAGACCTTACCTTTAGCCTCAAGAATGGTGAAAAACCGTCAAGAACACACCTGGGGTCGATCCTTAGCTCTCAAAGTTGAAAAGTGTAGAATAAAACATTTTTGGGGTTTTATTTCCGACTTAAGTCGTGGCTGTCCTGCCACAGCAGTCCTCACCCTGTACAGGATCCCCGCCCTGGTGGGGATAATTCTGCCACAACGACTTGCACGGAAACAGTGAGCAAATTTAAGAATTCCAAACCCCCATTTGACAACACATGACCTTCTTCCCATGACACTTAGAAATTAAAATACCCGTTCACGCTAAAGTTAGTTTCGGGAGTTTTACTCACCCGAATTCAATTTCGTAAAGTCGTACCAGTTCCTTAACGTCTTAGGTATATACTCATGTGATCAAATTCATATTTAGATCTCTCATTTGTTACCAGATTTCCCTAGACTTCACTGACTTCGATTTCGTTCAAATCTAGACTAGATTGGGAAATTCCAAGTTACTACGAAAAAGTTTTCCGGCCCAAAGAAATTTTCCGTTGATTTTTCTATAACGACGGGAACATATCGTTACATTCTTAACAGCTTTAGAACCTACCGTGCATTTTTAAATGAAAAAACTGTTACACATTGAAATTCAAAATCAAATCTTTACCTACCCATATGATTATGGGTTGATCTATTTATATTCTGTAATTTAATCGATTATTAATATGCAATGCATTTTTAAATGAAAAAAAATTGGTATGTGGAAATTCGAAATCAAACCTTTAATGATTTCTATGATCATGGTCCATGGATCGTTTCTCACGTGGTTTCATTAGTTTATATTAAGATGGGTTAGACTTGATCATTGCATGATTAGGATTGATTTTTTTAATAATTGCATGATTTATTTATTTGTAATAAATATGCAATTCAAATTTAATAAACAGTTAAATATCATATTAAAAAATATTAGATAAAATATTCAATTGAAGAGTATTTATGTGATAAATTAATATTTTTAAAGATATAAATAAATATATGTTAGATATAATTATTGAACTGTCTAAATTATTATAACGAGATATATCGATTAAAAAGGGAAACAATTATTTGTATAAGCAAACATATACTAGTTAATTAGTTAACATAGTTATAATTTATCTTAATTGTAATTTGCGACCTACTTTTAGTTATAATTACGCAACTCAGTTTTTTAGTTTTGTAGGAAGGATATTAAAAAACAAAGACAAAACAAAGAGTGGAAGAATATCCACTGTAGATTTGTCGGCGCATGCAAAACTACAGTATACCTTACTCTACAGGATTTGCTAAACAAAATACCTTGGAAAGAGAAAAAATATATTTTTAAAACATAAGAAAAGAGAATAACCCAACATTCCATATCAATCCAACTAGACGCCATATCAACCATAATCTAATAAAATAATGAAATTCTAGTTAATAATGTTGTTAAACTAATCAAATTATCTTATAAAGGTTTGAGGGTCATTGTGTTTCTTCATTTCTACGGAATACATTTTTATGAATTTATGTTGTGTTTCCACTTCTAGAAGTAAATTAAGACAATGAAATGTAACTAAGCGTATTTAGAATTTAAAGTTGATCGATTTTCAATAATTTTAATTTTTTAAAAAAAAATTATTATATGCGTCTTAAGAGGAATTACATCCTCATCAAGAAGGATAGAAAAGCAATAACAAATTTCATTTATACAGTTTAACCAATAGACTATTTTATTTAGAGAGAAATATTGATAGCACTTCTGTACTCAAGTGATCAAATTCATATTTTGTAATATCTCGCACCTAGAAACTACTATAAAGAGTTTAAAATATGAAAATATTGATTTTTGGAAAGAATATGAAAATCTAGAAATTTTGTCTAAGTTAAGAAAGTGAGTTTTGGCCATTTTCAAACGGCCATAACTCCTAGCTCAGGAGGAGTTAGGAGCAGCTATTGATATGGTTGGAGAAGAGAGAAAAGAAGAAAAAAAGGGAGAAAAAGGCAAGAATTCGTCAAAATCATCCAAGCTTGCGAGTGGAATTTGTCGGGGTGATCCCTATTAAGGTATGTGAGAGCTTTTCGTGTTGGGTTAGTTCACCCACACACCAACTTGTTTCAATCCAATTGTTTTGAGTTGTTTACATGTTGAAGAAATAAGGTTCTTGAAGAACAAATTGTAGAATTCTTGTTGGTTGAGTTGTTGATGTTTGGGGGTGAGTTGATTCATGTTTTCGAGTTGTTTTTCGAGTTTGATTGGTTGTATATTGAGGGTACATTTGATCCTAAGTGTTTGGAGAAGGAACTATGAAAGTTAAGGAGGTTAAGAGAGGAAGAACGGAAGAGAAAAGTCGGAAGTCGTTGGGCAAAAGGGATGGGGCGCTACGCCTGCCAGAGCGCCACAAAAACTTTTCTGAAGTTTGGCCTCTGGCGTGTCGCGCCAACCAGACTTCTCTGAAGTTTGAGGGCTGGCGCCCCGCGCCTCTCAGAGCGCTAGGGACGCCAGTTCTCCCCATTCGTTCCTTACCTTTTCGTACTTGTTCCTAAGAGATGTACCTATGTTTTCTAGTTGTTTCCAACACTCTAAGGTACATCTAAACATCATGAAATTATCCGTAAACATGAGATCATGAACCTTGAATCCATAATCCAATTCAAGGAAAGTTAAGACCAAAGTCAAAGAAGTTAAGAGGCAAGTCAAAGCAAAGTTTCTTAAAGTTTTCAAGAGTCTTTAACAAATGTTTTAACTTCGTTCTTAGGCTCAAGTTTCAAGTTAAGCAAAGAGTAAAGAGTTGAGTTCATTTCTCAAAAAGCTATAAGGGGACTAAGTATTCGTAAAGAGTTTATAAATGTTTTCACATTTGAGCAAGAAAGGGACCATCGATTCCAAGAGAGCTTTTAAGCTAAGTTTTGAGTAATTATCTCAATTCAAAGAAAGAGTTTTGTTTTTACAAACATATGAGCTAAGTATATTTTGGGAGTAGTATTGAGTACCAATTTGGGGATGCGAGTTCATATTAACTCAAGTATCCATAAACCATGTAGCCATCATGGGTAGTAAATGATCATACTTTTTAGATGACTCCTTAAGATGCTTTTAGCATAGACTAGTGGATCCATTAAGTTATGCGTTCTATATGACGGCAAAGTATAGGACAATTCTGGTAGCGTGGGCAAGACGTTGTATCACCACTTAGGCTCATAGTGGTGGTTGTCGGTTAGAGAATCTCCCACAAAAGTTATATTACTTTTATATTTAAGTAAAGTTGAGTTTGTTATTGCTTTATCTTTAGCAAACTAAGTTGTTTACACTGTTTTACAAGCTTTATATATATTGCATGTGCCATATTGCTTTATATTGAGTTCAGTTGTTCACGAGTTAAATAGAACCAATGTAAGTGTTCCTTTGTACTCCTTTCAAGCTTAAGTTGTTGTTTAGCTTTGCAACTCGCATACTCGTACATTCAATGTACTGATGCCAGTTGGCCTGCATCTTATTATAATGCAGACGCAGGTAACCAGGATCAGCATCCAGCACGCCGTTGATCCAGTTGAGCACTCCAGAGTTAGTGGTGAACCTCCTTGCATTCCGGAGAACTCTTTTATTTCGCTTTCCTAGTTTTTCTTTATTAGGATGTTGTGGGGTCTGTCCCAACATCCATCTCAGTATTATAGAGTCTTTATAGACAGTCAGACAGTTAGTATTGAGTCTCTCATCTATGTATTTGCAGATACTTTATTTTGAGACATAAATTGCCATTTTGGTTAAGATGTTATCATTTAAACTATTGCATTGAGTTTTTCCTTATGAGTTAAATCTTCCGCTGAGTTAAGTAAGCCAGGACAAGGGTTCGCTTGGGGCCAGCGATGATCTCTGAGTGCCGGCCACATCCAGGGTGTAGGCTCGGGGTGTGACATATTTAGATCTCCCATTTGTTAGGAAATTTCAAGTTACTGCGAAAAAGTTTTCCGGCCCAAAAAATTTTCCCGTTAATTTTTCTATAACAACGGAAACATGTCGTTACATTCTTAACACCTTTAGAACCTACCGTGCATTTTTAAATGAAAAAACTGTTACACATTGAAATTCAAGATCAAATCTTTACCTACCCATATGATTATGGGTTGATCTATTTATATTCTGTAATTTAATCGATTATTAATATGCAATGCATTTTTAAATGAAAAAAAATTGGTATGTGGAAATTCGAAATCAAATCTTTAATGATTTCTATGATCATGGTCCATGGATCGTTTCTCACGTGGTTTCATTAGTTTATATTAAGATGGGTTAGACTTGAACATTGCATGATTAGGATTGATTTTTTTAATAATTGCATGATTTATTTATTTGTAATAAATATGCAATTCAAATTTAATAAACAGTTAAATATCATATTAAAAAATATTAGATAAAATATTCAATTGAAGAGTATTTATGTGATAAATTAATATTTTTAAAAATATAAATAAATATATGTTAGATATAATTATTGAACTGTCTAAATTATTATAAAGAGATATATCGATTAAAAAGGGAAACAATTATTCGTATAAACAAACATATACTAGTTAATTAGTTAACATAGTTATAATTTATCTCAATTATAATTTGCGATCTACTTTTAGTTATAATTACGCAACTCAGTTTTTTAGTTTTGTAGGAAGGATATTAAAAAACAAAGACAAAACAAATAGTGGAAGAATATCTATTGTAGATTTGTGGGCACATGCAAAACTACAGTTTACATTCCTTTACAGGATTTGCTAAACAAAATCCCTTGGAAAGAGAAAAAATATATTTTTAAAACATAAGAAAAGAGAATAACCTAACACTTCCATATCAATCCAACTAGACACCATATCAACCATAATCTAATAAAATAATGAAATTCTAGTTAATAATGTTGCTAAACTAATCAAATTATCTTATAAAGGTTTGAGGGTCATTGTGTTTCTTCATTTCTAGGGAATACATTTTTATGAATTTATGTTGTGTTTTCACTTCTAGAAGTAAATTAAGACAATGAAATGTAACTAAGCGTATTCAGAATTTGAAGTTGATCGATTTTCAATAATTTCAATTTTTTTAAAAAATTATTATATGCGTCTTAAGAGGAATTACATCCTCATCAAGAAGGATAGAAAAGCAAAAACAAGTTCCATTTATACGATTTAACCAATAGACTATTTTATTTAGAGAGAAATATTGATAGCACTTCTGTACTCATGTGATCAAATTCATATTTAGATCTCCCATTTGTTAGGAAATTTCAAGTTATTACGAAAAAAATTTCCTGCCCAAAAAATTTTCCCGTTGGTTTTTCTATAACGACGGAAACACGTTACATTCTTAACACCTTTAGAACCTACCGTGCATTTTTAAAGGAAAAAACTGTTACACATTGAAATTCAAGATCAAATCTTTACCTACCCATATGATTATGGGTTGATCTATTTATATTCTGTAATTTAATCGATTATTAATATGCAATGCATTTTTAAATGAAAAAAAATTGGTATGTGGAAATTCGAAATCAAACCTTTAATGATTTCTATGATCATGGTCCATGGATCGTTTCTCACGTGGTTTCATTAGTTTATATTAAGATGGGTTAGACTTGAACATTGCATGATTAGGATTGATTTTTTTAATAATTGCATGATTTATTTATTTGTAATAAATATGCAATTCAA
>JAJOOS010011185.1:0-23144 GCA_029582725.1 Solanum chiquidenum | reverse complement strand
TGTTAGGCTGTTTGTGGATCATTTTTGTTCCATTTTAAAAGAGTAAGAGTTAGGGTTCTTGAGTGAAGAAGAGAAAGAAGAGAGGAAGAAGAGGAGTTCAAGGACAATACCCAATATGTTCTTTTATGTCTTTAGTATTGTTTAAGTTGTGTACGGGATTAGTCCCGAATTTTTGTACTCTAAAGTATTAGATGGTTTTGAGACATCATGTATAAAGTTTAGAAAGTCTTCCGCTTGTTTTTTAAAAAAAAATGCTTTCTTGGTAAAGAAAGTTTTAAATTCCTTATGGTTTTAGTGTCTATGCGATGAATGAATGCTAAGAGTCTTGTATTAGACCTCTTCGAGGTCGAGTACGCCGGTTACGACTAGGGGGTGCTCCCGGGTCGTGACACTACCCATACTCACCGCCTTTCGGTTCAAGGCGTCCGCTACCACATTCGCCTTGCCCGGATGATAAAGAATAGAGAGGTCGTAGTCCTTTAAGAGCTCAAAAAAACGACGTTGCCTCGAATTAAGGTCCTTCTGGCTCATGATGTACTGAAGACTCCTATGATCGGTATAGATCTCACATCGAACTCCATACAAGTAGTGCCTCCAAATCTTAAGCATGAAAACTACCGCCGCCAACTCCAAGTCATAGGTGGGGTAGTTGCGCTCATGGATCTTAAGCTGTCTCGATGCATAAGCAATAACCCGGCCCTACTGCATCAATACATAACCCAAATCAACGCCGGATGCGTCACAATAAACTGTGAAACCTTCGCCCTCAACTGGAAGTGTCAATATAGGAGCGGTGGTCAATAACTCCTTGAGCCTCAAAAAGCTCACCTCACACTCCTCTGACCAAACAAAAGGGAACTTCAACACGAGTCAACCGGGTCAGAGGTGCTGCCAAGGTAAAGAAACCCTCCACAAATCGTCTGTAGTAGCCTGCTAGTCCGATGAAGCTCTGAATCTCAGTAACTGAAGGCCTAGCCCAATCACGAATAGCCACAATCTTTGTCGGATCTACCATAATGCCCTCCTTGAACACAACGTTCCCTAAGAACACTATAGAGTCTAACCAAAACTGGCACTTTGAGAACTTGGCATAAAGCCGTTGATCTCTCAAAGTCTGGAGCACAACTCTCAAATGCTGCTCATGATCACCCCTACTCCGCAGGTATATCAAAATGTCATCAATGAAGACTAGGACGAAGGAATCAAGATAAGGTCTGAACACGCGCGTCATCAAGTTTATAAAGGCAGCAGGGGTATTAGTCAACCCAAATGACATCACCAAGAACTCATAATGGCCATAACGGGTCCTAAATGCAGTCTTAGGGATGTCCGCTACCCTAATCCTCAACAGGTGGTAACCGGACCTCAAATCAATCTTAGAGAATACTGAAGCTCCTTGTAGCTGGTCAAATAGGTCATCAATCCTAGGTAGAGGATATCAATTCTTCACCGTCACCTTATTCAACTGTCTATAGTCAATGCACATGCGCATCGTACCGTCCTTCTTCTTTACAAAAAGAATGGGAGCGTCCCAAGGTGATACACTAGGTCTGATAAATCCCTTACCCAAGAGATTCTGAAGCTGACCACTGAGCTCCTTGAGCTCTGCAGGAGCCAAATTCTTTATTTCTGTTATATTCGGTACGCAAGTAGAAAAAAATATTTTCCTAAAAATATATGTACACATATAACACAAAACGAGAAAAATGTTTAAAAAATAGGAGTGGAGGGTTAGACGGGGTGGGTAGAATTTTATTTATTTTTAAAAAAAATATCAATATTTTTTTGAGGAAGGACTGGGGAGGGGTGAGGTCTGAATTTTTTTTAAAGTAAAAGGATAGGGGATGGTCGGGGGGGGGGGGGGATGATGGAATGGGGTGAGAAAAAGTTTTTTTTTTCTGGATAGTGATACTTTAATTTTTAGTTTTCAACTAATATTAATAGTTTATTTAATTTTTGTTAAGGTGAAATATTTTATCCATTTGGCAAGGTGAGATATGTTTCTCAAACTAATAAATCATAGTTTAGGTATGAACTCACACTTTGTTTAGGTATGAAACCGAAAAAGGGAGAACAATTTAGGTGTGTTTTGACACATCTCATTTTTATTTGATTTCTTGGTTTTTCATTTAAAAAAATGTGTATCGAACACCAAATCAAATTAATTTGATTTTTTTTTTTCAACTTTAATTTGATGTTTTTAAAATATTTTTTTCAGTGTAAATAAAAAATAAAATAAGCATCAGATCATTAAAGTATAATATCAATTTTTTATACTTTTTGACAAAACTGTTTAATTTTTTTTAAAAAATAAATATTTTTCCTAGAAACGTACATTTTTATAAACCAAACATACATTAATGGGATGCAAATTCGATTCTTACAGAAAGGTTCATTAACCAAAAAAAGTACTTACTTACATTAATTAGATGTTACCGTTCTCATATTAGATGCAATTTCGATTTATTTAAAAATTATGAATTAATATATGATAATTAAAGAGTAAATTAAAGAGTAAAGTGAGTAATAAAAATGGACCAAAAAGTTTTGAGCCAAAGTTAAATATAATTCAGATTTTAAAAAATAATTAATAAAAATTCAGTTTTTTCAGTGCACAGAAGAATCGAGATACTTACATCGAACACTATATCAAACAATTAAAATTTCAAAAATAATAAATAAATCAAAACCGAATTGAAGAATCAAAAAATGGTACCAAATTAGTTTGATTCGATCCGATTTTTCTAACTTCTGATATTTATGTCTATCTCTAGGTGGCAGGATCGATATGTATTACTTTACTGTATAAATGTTTGAATCTCAATCCAATTTTAATGTTAAGATATTAGTATTAAAATTTAATTACTAAATGAATGAAATAATTTATTTTTTCGATACCTAAATATATAAAACTGTCTTTATTGAATATAAAATAATTAATTTAATATTATATCAATAAAATATTTTTAAGAAATTATTTGGTGTGTTGATGAAAGTGATAACTAGAGATGATGGTTGAAAACTAAAATAATGATATTGTGAGTGATAATGGTGGTTGACAGTAATGTTGGCTAGTGGTAGTTGATGGCGTGGATGATAGTAATAGTAATGAATGATGATAATAGTTGATGATATATATTAGCGACTAATGATAGTGCCTCAAGAATGATTTGTGATTATTGTTAGCGACTAATGACTAAGGTAAATGATGGTGGATTATAGTGATTTGTAATGATGATTGTTGTGGATGATTATGATGATGGTTGATAATGATGGGTGACAACAATAATGATGATGATGGGTTATGAATGGACGAAGTTGGAGAACTGCATTTTTGTAAAACTTTTGAATAGATATTTTTAATGATATTAAAATTTTGTTATAGATCTTGATATTCAGATTTAATCATATATTAAGTGAGTGATTAAGATTTAAATTTAAAAACAAATAAACTCTTGGATTTGCATATGAAAATTGACTTGAGTGTAATTATTTTCTCCCTCCCCCGAGAGTTCCACCTTTACTCCCTTGATGGCTCGAACTCACAACATTAAAGTGAAAGGTAACTATCATCCGAGCAACTCCTTCTCGTTAATAATAAAAGATCATATATAATTAGGAGAAGATAATTACAGTCTCCAAGTGGACAGACAGTGGGAGTGGAGGTGAGAATTGTGGATTATTTAATAAAGTTAATTACTTTAGTTCTTCAATTTCGTTTTAATTTTCTTTTTTATTTCTATTATTTTAATATATATTTTTCATTTTTCATTATTTATCTTTCATTTACCTTCTTCTAATTTTCCAATCATTTGCTTCTTCAATCTCATGTAACTAATCGCATTTTTTTAAAATTTATTTACTCTAGTTTATGAATTAAAGTAGAATCTCATTGTCGAAAGATGTTATAGACTTATATTTTTCTTTTCTTTTAAATTATATTTACTTAAGTTATATTAGAACTTTTTCTGTGTTATGTTGAAATTTGACATAAGAATATTATATTATTTATTTATTTTAAATTTTAAATTCATACTATATTTTCTATTTCAATTTATTTGCTTTAGTAGTATTGACTTCTTCTTTTTTAGTTTTAAATTTATGCTATATTTTTTATTTCAATTTATTTATTTTAGTAGTATTGACTCTTTGAATGTGTCCTATAACAGATAAAGCTCGAAGGTTGTTCCCGTCCCTATTGGGGGGAGATGTCAACCATCTCTCCTTTTTCAAACTCATTGACTTTATTTAGATAAAATTGATAAAAAAAAAAACTTTCTTCAAATATTTGAATAATTTTGTAACACTACATTTATAATATTATACTTTTTTTTTGTTAAACATGCATCGTTCTTAACAAAATTTTCTTTTATTTTGTGATTAATTAAATTAAAATATTTTTAATTTGGAATAATATATATAAAATCACTAGATTGGGTAATTACACTAATTTCAATTATCAAGTGGCTTTTTAAACAAACATGTCATATATATAATTAAAACGATTAATCTCTACCAGTAGACTTGCTAAAGCCCCGAACCACAACGTACTTAGCCCTGGTGTCACATAGAGATATGTTTTTAGATTTCGCATTGAAAATCCTCCTCTTCTTTTCTTTTTTTGTATTATTTGTTGAAATAAATACATATATATGATCAGATGCATTCAATCCCAACTAGTTTTGACAAGGAAATATAGTTTGATTTGAATGAATATAAAAACTAGTACACCACATGACATGCATTCAATGATTGAGTGAATATAAATGTAACTTTTTACACTAATCTTTCATAAAATTATCAATGAACGTTCACCTGTAATAGAATCACAGCTCCCTTTTTACATAATAGGTAGTGACAATGCCCAACTAGGCAGCCATTAGGATATGAACTCGCGACATTCTGACCTATCGCGCCATTGGACTATCCCGTTTGGGACAACCAGAGTACACGGCTACATGTCGATATGCAGAAAGAACATGAACAGGCCTACTTGAGCTTTGGAAATTTCAATCAGTGTGTACTCCAATAGCATCTTTCTGCATGCTACTAGCTAGTAGCAAATTAAGGTCGCCTCCATCGTCTGGATAGAGGCTTCTTTGGCAATGGGCTTGTATCAGTACCAGAAAATTCCCACTTAGCAATGATACCGTCCCATCCAGAGCTAACGAGCGTAGGGTAGTAAGGGTGCCAGTTACAGTCTCTCACCGGCTCCTGATGGTAATCAAGTTTTGCCACCTGAGCTCCACTCACCTACAAAAGGAATGAACGAGATGCATGATGGTAATTGGTATCCAAGGTTTTATCAAGTCCCTTGCTTCCAAAACAAATTTAATGTGATATGCGCAAAAGCTACCCCAGACACCACATATCATCAAAAAAAAGAAAGATATACGGGAAGTGCAGCTTGACCTTCGTATTATATTATATGAAGCACCAGCATTGGAACTTGGAAGCGATTAATATGAAAGGGCATGCTCAAACTTTTTTTTCTCTAATTGACCGTCTAATTGGATACATAACATTTTTCTTAATCTAATCTTTGACTGCTTAATCATCAAGTTTGAGAAAGGGGAGTTCAAAACCATAGTTCCACCAGTCTCTCAGATTATCAAGCAATCAGTAATTGGCCTTAAACAGATCCAATCACTCAAAGGTGCAGAAACTCCAAGCAGAATGCATGTATCCAAGTCCTACAAAGCACTTAGCAGATTGCGAAAAAAGATTCACTAGCTAATGAACCTAATATTGATTTATGAAGCAATAAAGTAGGATGTTGAAAAGAAAAAAGAGCAAATCAAATAAGGGTATAAAACTCCAAGCATACCACATCATAGATATAGACAGAAGAATCGCTTGATCCAGTGTAGATGAACTTTTGCCCTGTGCTGCAAATTAGAACTTTTGCTGATTAGACGACTGTTCTACAGATGGCATCAAATACCAGAATCAAGGGCCATAACGCAACACACTATAGAAACATGAGTCGGAAGGTTAATAGATTCATGAATCATGATAAAACTAGTTAATATTATGAGTGTCTTTGGTTGGTCAAAATGTTTTGGAGAACACTTTCTCTACGAAAATATGTTCCTTAAAAATGAGGAAAATGAGTTCTCTAATTGAAGTAGGGAAAACAAGTTGCATAAGTCACATTCCAAGTTAATTGTATCCTCCCCACCCACCAAACACCTCCAACCTCCACCCCTTGACCATCCCACCCCCGAACCCCCACTCATCCCACCCTCATATTGTTTTACTAGATTACATATAAATGCTCTTGAAATAAAAAAAAATTGTGTACTCACCAAAACTAGAAAATAAGGTACACTTGTTTTCTAGGAGAACATTTTCCTTCAAACCAAACACTTAAAGCTGAAGTAATTCCTTGATTTAACTGTTGATTATACCAAACAAATATTGGACATTGGTCTTGGCCCTTAGGTGAGGATATCTCACGAAAAATCCATGAAGTTAAGAAAATCAATTCCACGATTTCTCTCTATTTGTAATCCAATATAAAAATCAATTGGTTCCATAATACAAGCAATAAAACTGATGCCAATTAAATTGGAACATTCAAAAGTCTGGAATTCTTGAGCAGCTGCAAAGAAACAATTATGATATGCAGAGGCACTAAAAATTCCAAAGCTGACAAACTATACTTATAGAAGCAAAGAAAGTTGGCTAAATATTTTAATCAGAAACATGTTAGCAAAGAAAACTCGACACGTATTAAGAAAGGCATGAACCACCAACCTATGTGCAGGAGAGAAATAACAGCGGATAAGAGTGCGCAAAACTGAGTGGCCTTTATAAGTAGCCAATGACAGGTCATGTGGATTTCTCTTGTTTCTAACATGCTCTGGGTAGTCCATCCATCTGTAATCCCAGTCATAACTTCTAGGCCTTGGGGAGCTATACAAAAGAAATTAGTCTTATTAGCAATGTGAATGAGATCTTCTTTGGACTCAAGTGGCAACCATTATAGAACAATTCCAAACAGGTTAAACCAATAAGCCCACTCTCTGCACAACATACTCAAATATTTCTATGTAATGAAGGGTAGAGCAAATTACTAAGGCAATGTAGGCCCTCATGATTCAAATGCACTGATTGGTCATGCACTGAAGCACAAGTGGACAGGGAAAAGAAAATCACTTCAAGGACTAACTATGCCCACGGGGTGCGGAAAGGAAGATGTGTCGAGGAAAAAGTAGGAAAGGGTGACGGACAACACAAAATGAAGAAAAGAAAAAAGGATCAAGTGAGACATACTAATTAATGTTAGAAGACATTTTCCTTATATCCCAGAGTTTGATAGCCTGATCTTTCCCATTTGAGATAAGATACCGGCCATCTCCTCGAGTGTCAACATATGTAATGCCTTCTAGATGTCCAATGAGAACCCCAGCTGCTTGCTCTCTAGTACCAAAACAACGCCTGTCCCAAACCTGAATATGATCAAGAGCCCTTTCTAAGTCAAACAGATAAATACTTGCAAATTCTAAGAAAAGAGACACCATCAGTATTTCGGGCGGCCCATGAGAATCCTAATGAATCCTCCAATGCTAGTTAAAAAGAAGCATTTTTTAACAACTTACCAGAATCATTAAGGGGTACGAAGCTGATTTTAGTGATGGTACAAACACCATCGGTAAACAGAACTATAAATGACAAAAGGGTTCCATATGACCAAAGTATCTGAATTTTAACAGAGAACAGCATCATGAAATATGCTTCACTAGACAGACATTTTACCAGTCTTGGGTTGGTTAAGTAACAGCAGAAGTAGCCCAGAAAATGGTCATAGGAAATGAATTAAGTTCATCAAAAAGTAGGATAAACTTACCTTACACAGGCTATCATCGCTTCCAGAATATATGAGGTGTCCAGTTTCGTCAGCAAAGCATACAGTATTAACATCAGACTGCAATGAAAAATAGCAATCGAATTACAATATGTTTTTACATCTGTGTAGGGAAATATCTAAGAACCTGAAAGAGTAGCTACAAGATGTCTATTATAGCATGTGATGCATTTAGTAATAAGCATAAGATACCCACTTCACAAGTCCTCTTTCAGGAAAGTGATAGGGTAAAACTGCCCAGATCAGCAAAAAGAACAGAAAGAAAAGTGACTTGCTAAGGGAAAATGCAACATAAAAGGAAATGTCATAACAATGTATACACTGGTTCTAAGAACCAGCTCTCACTTCAGTGTAATTAACTTTTGTAGGCTCAACTCTTTCCCTCACCAAAAGAAGAGAGATAAGAAATGCTAAATTAGATATAGCACTTATAATATTTAAATCATCTGATGACAGTAACATTATTTCAAGGTACCTAATTCAGGGGCACACCCAAATTCTTTCTAGATTTCATGAGAAGATAAACTTGGAAAATAACATCGTATGAAGATGATACCAAAATGATTGGTTAGCCATATCTGCTATTACCAGAAGAATATCACAATACCGTATGAGCCGGAATTTGGAGACTTAGCCTTTTTGCTTCAAGATCATAAACATATATTGAACTGTCGCTGCTGCCAGCAACAAGTTCTCGCCCATCAGTAGAGAACTTCACAGAGAATATTCCAAATGTATAATTGTCATAATCATAGGTAGGGGAAGAAAATTCCAAGCCTTCATGAATTTCCTGCAGAAAAAGAGGAAGAAAAATTAACATACACCAAAACTCACGAACTATATGCTCAAAAGTTATGCTGTCACTGTAATGACTTGAACCAAGTTAAGATGGGTGGCCATATCATCAAGGACCAGACGCCCTCCTTAAATTGAACTTTCAGACAAATGCTGCCAAAGCTTAGCTACCTAATTACTATTTACTAAACCCTTTTGTAAAGAAGCTACCCATCCATAGGAGATCTAAGGAGGAGTACTGGGGTCAGACTTCTGCACAATAGCTTCCCATTAGAAGATCTAAAGAAGAGTCAGCTACACACTAGAGCTTCAAAACTAATTTGCTTTTGATCACAGATCGGGAGAACTAGTAACAACTACTTTTAAGGCACTAGTTGAAAATTAACTAGAAATTGATCTGAGTATTGCTGAACTGCAACGTATTAGATACTCTCATCATGTGGTTGATTGATCACTTTCAGCATAAATCCTCTTTTAGAAATAGTGACAAGAATTGAAGTGCCAAATGAGGTCCAATATCCATGATACCATAACAAAAAACAAGAATCTTCTGTTGTTTATCCTCCACCACATCATTGATATACATTAGTGTATGCAAAAATCCAAAAGGGGTGATGTCAGAGGGTTCAAAGTATGAAACTGTAGTGTATTTTTCACTTGTTGGTCTTATAAATGCAAAAGAAAGTTGAAATTTAATACTATCACAGTTAAAAACACCTCTATTACTAAAGTCTTTTGTATGGCTATCAAAAACCTACATTGACACTTGAGGGCATTGATTATAGAAGTTCACTATGACAATCATGGCATACACCATTTCATACCCAATGATGACTCCCTAAAATAAGACCTTCAATTGTCCCAATGGAAATTATAGTGGCACTATTACTTCCCTATAACGAGGCACAACCTACCACTTCTTGCTGAACCAACTAATATAACAAGATGCACAGGATATCCTTAATTACCCTAAAAATAAAGGGGACGCAAATGATGTCTGCACTGTTCATGCAGGTGATCAGAAATTATAACAAAATTTCAGATTCTTCATTTGAAAACCAGAATACTGGTAAAAGTTAGTTCCTCTGTATTTGAAATCTACAGTCATCTTTTTATCACAAAATTCACAGGAGAACCCATTAATGACTTCTATGATATCAACAGGTGATAGAATAGTGCAGCAAAGATGCATATCATAAGTCTTCTATCTTTTACATGTTTTGACATATAACAAGTAAAACATACCGTAACATTTGCAACAGACTGTTTCATGCCAGATCCAACATCAACAATATGGACAATGGGTGAAATACTGGAATAAACCTGTGGATCAACAAATAAAAACCAACTCAGAATAGTGACAGAAGAAATGACAGCAGAAAACCATGGTGTATTAGATGCTATGTTAACCAAATTCATTAAATTATAGATGCATCACGTATTAGGAGCTCACGATAATGTACTGAAAATATATTTCATGATGTTACAAGAAAAACAAAGCTTATCCTTAATGTCGCAGACTCTGTTGAAGAAAAACAGAAATAAAGTAACCAGATTTATTGGGAAGGCAGTCATTTCAATATTTATAAATGGTGTTACGCAAGAAAACCACATCTACAGAGTCAAGAAATACTTTAGTATCTTTTAGCTGATTCCTGGAAGCATAAGAACCAACCAAATCTCATTTATAACCACATGGACAAGGACTTACTATGCACAAAGTTGTATTAGTCATCACAAACTTACAAGAAAACGTTGATCAGGAGAAAGCGATGTATCAGTGATTGTCCATCTCAAACTTTTTGCTCTAATATCCTTCTGGATTTTCCAGCCTTGATCAACATTATATATCCTAATATGACTCTCCTGTTACCAGGAAGAACAATAAGATCATAACACGACAATAGTCATGAAAAAAAGGTAAAAACTCTCTTATGTTTTCCGGAAATAGAAAATTCAGCTGCATGGATCAAACCTGAAATCCAGCAACAAAAAGAGAACCATCCGTCGAAAACTGTGAAACATAAGCACAGCTCCTCATTTGGTCAACTACAGAAGGACCATTTGTTGGAAGATACCGGCTCAGAAGATGACAACAATCAGATGACGAAAATCTTCCTCTGCCTGTATAATTCCCCTCTCTAGCAGCCAACATTTTAACAGATGAAACTGGTTCTTTTCCCTTGCCAGGAAGCAGGTGTCTCATTCTTTCATGAGGGTTTGACCTAATCTTTGTAAGTTGGGAAATTTCATGATCAAGAACACTTGTTTCACCTCTTTCATCAATAAGTTCCATTCCATCTCCCCTAGCCCTTTCATTCAAGAACCTCCTAGACCTGCTCATTCTCTATATTTGTCACTTCCCCTCAAAGTACCTAACCATACTACACCAAACTGAAGAACAAATTTTAAGTAAGATGGGGCACTCAGATCAAAACACTAACTATCAAAATGAATTGAGGTAATCTAAACAGCCCCTTTAGCTTCAAATTCCAAAAGGTTGAATCTTTTTCATACAACATACAGAAAGAAATGAACTGAGGTAATCTGAACAACCCCTTTAGCTTCAAATTCAAAAAGATTGAATTTTTTTAATACAACATACAGAAAAAAGTTCTTAGGATCAAATTAGACAGTTATAGTGAGCAATAGAACATGTAAAGAAGTAAACTGAAATGGGAAAAGAAAAGTTCGATACCTTAGTATTGAGAAGAAGGCGCAGAATCCAAGAAAGTAAATTTTGATTTTGTTGAAATTGCTGACGGTTTGTGTAGCGAATACGTGGAAGTAGAGGGTCTACTCCTGGAAGTTAGAAAATCCGCAACACCTATTGGATTTAGCTAATAAGTAATAGCTGGGGTGTTCTGGTAAGGCCCTGGTTGGATCACTCGGTTTGGTGGTTATTGGTCAAAATTAGAAATTAATTACTAACTTTTTAAAGGGAAAATTGTACATAATGGCAAATTATTAATTCAAATTAAATGATATAATCACACTTTGATTTAATTGTGCCCCGTAGCAAACTGTTTGTCAGTCGCCTCTCTCCCTCAAACTCTCGCTCGTCACTCTCGCTCGCTCGCCTCTCTCGCTTTTATACAAACACAAATGTATAAAATGCGTTTGTGTTTGTATAAAGCGAGAGAAAATTGTATATATATACATATATTTTTGTTCCCCTCTCCCAGATCTCGCTCGCCACTCTCCCAAATCTCGTTCGCCACCCTCGCCTCTCTCGCTTATACAAACAGAAACGAAAGAAACGAAATGTATAAATTGTGTTTTTGTTTGTATAAAGCGAGAGAAAATTGTATATACACATGCAAATATATATATTTTCGTCATATACACTTATAATTATACAATACAAATATTTTCCTGCCCAATTTTCTTTTATCTTTCTCTCTTTCTCGTTTTATACATACACAGATTATACAATTGATCTTTTGTATACAATTGTTTTCTTTTGTATATGTATAGCGAATTATACAACTACTTTCTTTGTATATGTATAGCGAATTATACAACTGTTTTTTATATATATATATATAATATAGCGAATTATACATATATATGTTTGCTATGAAGCGCAATTATGCAAATTTTGCTATAACATATAAATATGAATTTTGTGTTTACTATATGTGAAAATTGCTCATTTTTAAACTGTTAAAGTCAAACCAAATCAAATATGATATACATTTATTAATTTGACTGTTATAATTTTGATTCAATTTGATTTGGTTGTTTGGATAAAAAGAGGAGGTAGAGAATAGAAAAACAAATTAAGTCAATAAAGGATAACCGAAAAACACACCAATTATTTGTTACGGCCCTGCAAACCTTAAAAATGTTCGATTTTTATCCAATAACAAGAAATCGAAATTGACTGTTTTTGCTTTTGTTTTAGGGAAAACTATCTTGTTAGACTTACATACATAACATATATATATACTAATTCTATTTATACTATCAGATAGTTATGTATCTTATCATCAATTAAGTGTTTTATGTCATATATCGAAGATGATACATCTAAATACATAAATTTTTGCTATCACATTCAGTAAAACAAGGAGAGAATAAGCGAGATGGGGAGAGAGTCGAGCGAAATGGAGAGAGAGGCAGTCATGTATCCCAGATACATGTGAATCACATTAGATACACACTAGATACATGTATCTATATGTATCTAGTGTGATTCATATGTATTTGGGATGCCAGATACATAGGAGAGCGGCGAGCCAAATGGAGGGAGGCGAGCAAATTTGTCTATGTATTCCAAATACTTGCAAATCCACTTGGATATAGTGCATCTTGAACATATTGCACTTAACTTTGACCCCATGTATCCTGAAATACATGTTTCTGGACGCATCAAAATCTGGTAAGATTCGTAATATTGCAAACTAGAGTGTATTTAAGTAATTAGCTCCTAAAATAGTACTCCCTCTGTCCCTATTTACTTGTCCATATTTCCTCTGTTAGTTGTCCCTATTTACTTGTCCATTTTGACAAATCAAGAAAGGACAATTTTTTTCCTATTATACCCTCATTTAAACTTCTTGAAAATTTCCAAGTTTTAATTCATCCTTTTTGAAACCATAATTAATAAGGGTAAAATTGTAACTTCACTATGTTAATTATTGTTATCTTAATATGTGTGTCATTTCTAAAGTGGACAACTAAATAGGGACGGAGGAAGTAGAATTTTTGTAAATTTTTCATTGTTTTATTTTTGCTAGTTTTGAACTTGGACCCGAATTGACCTTTTGCTAGATTTTTTGGTTTAGGCTTATTAAATAATGGAAAAACTATCTAATTACACAAATATTCCTACTATATTTACTAATTCTCCCTATAGTTTAAAACAATTATAATATGGTCCCACTTATCAATAATTTCATACCAAATTTTAAGTCAATACATCTAAATACAAGTAATTTTGCTATCAGATACACACACGGAGAAAGGTGACCGAGAGAGGGAGGGAGAGAAGAGACATGTGAATGAGAGAGTCAATGTATCCCAGATAAATGTTAATCATGTTTTGACTCCATGTAATTTGGACATGTTTTTAGGGATCGAAATCTTATACGAATGGTAATTTAGAAAAGACACGTAATTAGACTCTATATTAGTGGGATTTGTGTTATTTCCCAAAATAAAGAAAATAAATTAAAGAAAATTTCATAAACACAATACTATATGTACTAATTATTCCATGAAACGATAGTTTCAAGAATTACAAAAGTTGTCTGAGATTAATTTCGGATACATGAATCTAATTAGGGTGATCAGTGTATCTTAGATACATGCACGTTAAAAGTGATCTATTTTTGGCTGATTAAGATCTTATATACATAACTGAAACACATTAAACAAGGAGAAAATTACACCCATAACAATTTTGAAGATTATGAACAAAAAATATTCCTAATCGATTATCTCATATCCAACATTTATGGGTTAACGGTTTTTAAGAAAAATTTATCAGGTTATCGATTCGATTTTGGTTTTTTAATATTGGTTTATTCGGTAAATCGATAACACATTAAGACTATAGTAATTTACTACTTTACTCGTACATAAATATTGAATATTTTCTCAATACCTTACTAGTTACTATCTTTGACCTTTAGTCTTCAATTCACACTTCACAGTAACTTTGAGTTCACAACTTCACATTATACAAAACATCAATACCTAAATCCTATTCCTCTTAAATTCTCTTTGTGTAACTTGTATAGTTCTTTAGTTATTATTGTTTCTATGAGCATTTTAAAGTTACAGTAGTGTCTTGTCGCGTCAAATTGTTGGAGAAGTCATATATTTATTTTATAAGCATTTTCTTATTGGTTAACCTGAAAATCGAATCGTTAAGGACCAAAATCGATAAAAATATCTTATTGATTTGGTTATTGATTTAGCGTATGTAAAACTGAAAACCGATAAATCAAACTGATAATACATAAAACTGAACCGAACTGACTGATGCACACCCCTACTTTAAAAGTGCTAAAAAGATATTTTGACTCTAAAACACTTTTTTTTTTTTTTTAAAAAAGGTATAACACATAAATATGACTTTTAACTTAGCTTCAGCGGATGTCTGCCAAACACTTAAACTTGTATAAAATTGAATAAGTAGACAACATATCCTACGTGAAATAATACATATAGGGCACCACATAGGACACGAAATTGTCATGTAGGACACTATGTAAAATGAATACTTCTATTTATTTAATTTTATACAAACTTAAGTGTCTACTTATATAAAATTGAAGGATATAGATATCAACTAAAGCCAGGGAGATACTTATGTATTATAACAAAAATGCATCAATTCAATAGGCATGCTTTGACCCCTTGGTAAGTTGGGTGCTGGGGCCCAAATAGTTTTGTTTTAAGAGATGAGGGTATAATTTTTTTTATTTTTTTTGAGAATTAAAGATTTTATTAATTACCGAGTGAAAATATTTACAAAACCAAAAAAAACTAAAGGTTCTCTTGTACATTTCTTCTCAGACTTCAACAAAAAGATTCAACTTACCAAAAAAATAATAAGGCCAAAAAGATGTCTATAAGGAACTAATGTAACTAGACAGCCTAATATTACATCTTATTTAACAGAGTATTATTTTTATACACTTTCTCTCTCTGCTATTCAGTAGCGAAATAAGTTCGAAATGTTGGCTGAGCATAGACTAGTTTGTTCAGGCAGTCACAAGCTTGCTAAAGCTAAAAACGGAACTTAGCTTCTCACTGACTACATCAGAAGCGAAATCGGAATGATATCAAACCACCCTAAAGGCTAAAATCTAACACTAAGCCAATATAGTCCAACAAATGATTGGATTGGGTAAAAAACAGGAACAAGAAATGTTTTTTTCTTCTTTCTGAATGCAGCTTTTCAATTCATCTTTCATTCAACAACATATTTTCTTTTGGCTACAGAACAACACAGCTCTAAAATTAAATCCATTTGCTACAAAACCTACCATAAAATCTACACTGTCGAATTCCCTTCTTCTTGGGACATCCGGTTATGGTACAACAGGGAAGTTTCCGTTGATCTTTTGTTTCTCCAACGTCAAAAAATTTGAACCATTTCTCGATAAATTATGTGTATCATCCGAGTTCCATCTAGTTGTCTTAAACTACATTGTGAAATTTCCAGTCAAGAATTGATGATGGCCTGAATTTCCTCCAATGTTTTCCCCTTTGTTTCTGGCACTACCTTTGCTACAAATAGTATAGTGAGTACAGAGAATCCAGCATATAGCATAAATGTACCTGAAAAATCCCGAAAAAATTAAAAACAATTCATCAAAAGAAAAGCCTAAAAGATGTTACAATTTTCATATATGCATAGTAGGTAGAAATTTACCAGTGCTAGTCCAGGCCATGAGGAAACCAAACGTGTAAGAAACAGCCCACGCGCCCAACCAGTTCACTAACACTACAAGGCTTCCAGCAGCACTTTTTACATGAATTGGGAATATCTGCAATATTTTGAGCAGAAATTTACAAGTTATACACAATATTTGGATAGAAGTGTATTTGATATAACAAATTGTGTATATCGAGCTCAAGCTCATGTCAAGTAACCTCAGACTACGTAATTGATGGAACACTACGGTTCTGAATTACCTCTGACATAATAACCCAAGGAACTGCTCCCATTCCAATTGAAAACGCGGATATGTAAACCAGTACACCAGATACAGCTAGAATTGGATCCCATTCGAGTAAGATGTCATTTCCCTGGTTAACAAAAAGAAAAGAGACTGTCAAATAAGAAGCAACAACGAAACTTTTATTACTAAGTGATGGACGTTTTGTGCTTTCAATGAGCTACCTTTAGGTAGAAAGAAGCTCCAGTCAGAAAACAACCAAGAAATGTTCCTGTTGCTGACACCTGAAAACAATGAAACAGCTCGTATAAATGCTCTATCGTTACAGATTTTATTCAGTTAACATTATCAGAAGACGAAAAAACAATTGAATATACCATAAGAAGTGGCCTTCTTCCTGATCTGTCCATCAAAAATGCGCCAACAATAGTAATCGGAACCTGTCAAAGTGATAAGACTAGAGAGTTAGTGATCCAACACTTTCCACTCACTTTGGAATTTTATCAATTACTTTTAACAATTTGTCGAGATTTACAAACCTGCACTATAGCATAGGCAATAGTCCCAATATTGCTATTAGAGAGTCCTGCATTTTTTCATTCACATCATTAGTAACGTTATTCGGAGCATTTTAGTTCTTCATTGGTGGAGTAAAAAGCAAAGGACAACGTTACCTGCTGATTCAAAAGTCTGGCTAGCATAGAAACCTATACCGTTTATTCCAATAAACTGTTGGAATACCATCAATCCAACACCAATCTGAGAAAAAAAAAGTTGAAGAATTGAATTTCAAGAACATTAGCTCTGTCTAAGCTCTTCTAAACGCGTAATTTCAAGAAATGTTTAGGAAAATGGCTTACGATCACAGATCGAATGTATTTGCTACCGAACAAATCAAAGATCTGAGTCTTGGAGAGGCTTTGAAGAGTATCAACATAAGCCTGGATTTCAGCAGCTTCACGAGAAACATCAGCATTTTTACCACGAAGCTTTCTCAATGCCACTTCAAATTCTTTCTCAAGACCTACTTTTGCCTGCAACATTGTAATCACAAGTATATTTTTCACTTTGTTCCTTCCATGCATGATGAAACTTGAATGTAGTCCATTTTATGTTGAAAACTCACCAGCCATCTTGGAGATTCTGGGATAAATAATAAACCTACTAGCAAGAAAGTGCATGGAAGAATTCCTACAAATGAAACAACCATTCACTACTCTATTGAAGTGTGTAACCATTTCTCGAGAGAGCACATTTTTATTAGTTAATTATATTTTCAACGCGCTACCTCACGTGTAGGCCTAATTATGAGTGGTGGTGAGATTTGATCCCAAAACTTTTGTAAGCTCTGATACCATGTTGAAGTGTAACCATTTCATCTAACAGCTTAAGCTTTTAGTTGAGATGGTCACACGTGCTCTCTCTAAAAGCCACTTCAACATCATCATCCCTTATGTATTCAAATTAAGTTCATTTTCTTATGACTCTGAGGTAAATTCTCTTTACTCCTTTTTTTCGAGAATTTTAGTAGCTCAGTTGGTTGAGCATCGACTCTGGTGAGGTTCGATTACATCTTGTAAACAATATTTATATGGGATGATCCAAGAATTACCAGTTAAAGCAAGATTTCTCCATGTTATGACTGTTCCCAATAAGTAAGCAACTGATGAACCACAAACAATCATAAGCTGCAGATTAAACAATTAACCACAAAAGTCACAACCCCACAACTTATAAAATGCAAAAAAAAAAAAACTTTTTATATCCTACTTTTACACTTTTCTATATTTATTACTTCATACTATAAATTTAACAAGAACTTGACTTTGAATTTTCTTACTTGATTAATTGTTGTCAATCCTCCTCGTAAATTCTTTGGAGCTATTTCAGCAATATACACTGGAACCTGATTAGTTTACACAAGAATTTTAATTATCTTGAATTTATTTTAGTATCCAAGAGCAAAAACAGAAAAAAAAATAACAGTGCCACCCCTGAATGGGCGCGCCATCAGGATTTAGTTGAAGCTAATTCAATATTGGCCCTGGACAACGAGTGAGAAATAAAAAAAAACTTATATATTTACCACATAAGAGAATATTCCAATGCCATATCCTGTGAGGAACCTTCCCATATCAAGTACCAAAGTTCCCTGCATCATCACAAACAGAGAAATAATTATTTAGAAAAATTAAAGTTATTTCAATTTATTTTTAAAAAAAAATTGCATATACATATATTCATAGTTCATACCATGGAAAAATAGACAGCTAACCATCCTGTTATACAAAATATAGCTGACATTCTCATTGCCTGTTCCAAAAAAAATACAAAAACTCATTAATTTTAGCTGTTTAATACAAAGTTTCTTATTTTTTCAATTTTTTTTGGTTTCTTTTCTAATTACATACCCCTTTTCTCCCAATAAAGTCTGCAATTCTTCCACTTGTGATTGCTCCAATCATGGCACCAATAGTTATAATGGAACCAAACATAGAATACTACAAAAAAAAAATTACCTTCAATTTATCAAAAATGAAAATACATTAAAAAGTCATGAAGAATTAATTTTAAAAATACCAACCTGGGCAAGAGTTAAATTCAAGTCATTCCTAATTTCAGATTGTGTGGGTGCAGAGTACCCCACCTGCAAAAAAAATATCATATTGTGGATGACTGACTAAAAACGAAAGCAAGTCATATAAATTAAACTTGTTTTAGAAAAATGAAAAGAGAAATACTTACACATGATCCAAATTCAAAAGAACCACAAACAGCAACACAAGTGCTTAATAAAACCATCCAAATAGATACATCTTCATTTTCACAATCAACAATTTTGGTATTTTCAAGAAAGGGTTTTTCAAGAACTTTCTCAATATCTTTACACTCATCAATTGCCATTATTATTACTATTAGAGAAATTAAACAAAAGGGATTTTAGTATTGAGTGGGGAAAAAAGTGAAATTTTTGGGAGGTATTTATATGCATGCAGGGGCAAAAAAGACAGATATTTTTGGACAACTTAATTCAATGATTGGGTTAAAAAAAGGAAAAATATTTAAGGCAAATTGGAGAAGATTAGGATTGCATGTGGGATTGAAGTGTCACTGACGTGTTAATTTGTTTTGGTGTGTTCATACAACTGGAATTTCTACTCTGTTTTTTTGGTAATTATGCAAATAAGGACCTTATCTAAACTAATTTTATTACAATACCTTCTTCCAAATTTTACATTTTTAAAAAAATAAAATTTGTATTTGGATATGAGCGTGTCAATCATGAGTCAGGTGAAAATGGATAAAGTATTCGACTCACTTCATAATTGAAATTGATAAAGATAGGTAAATTTATGGTAATTATAAACGTTATACAATTGTCTTATTAACATTTATAATTGTGTAATTAGAGCTCAGCTGAATCAGCTACATGGGATCAGTGGCTCCTTTAATTTTATCGTTTTGTCATAATTGATAACTTTCTAATTTGCGTTGTTTGTTTGGTAAACTGCTAGTTTGCCTTTCATTTGAGGATAAAGTGTCAAATTTGCACTTTGAATTATGTAAATTATTTATATTTGCTTTCAGTTAATAATTGAGGTCAAACATGTTCATGCCATTACAAAAAAAATGGAGCAAATAGACACACGTCTTACGTGAATGGTAAGTCCTATATGATATAATACACGTAGAATCTAAATTTTCATATAAAATGTCACGTAGTACGTTAAAAAAACAGTAAAATCGTTTATTTATTATGCCTTCTTAAACTAATTCCAAATTGGAATTGCATTTTGGGATCCAAGTGATATAATTTATTTTTTTCTATTTCAAATAGAACACTGATATTTATTCACAATATTATAATAATAATAATAATATATGAAAGATTAAAATAATCCAACCCCTCATTCATTAAGGACCAGTTTAATCATTTTCTCGTACATTTTACTTCAAAGCAATTAAGAAATTAATTAATGAATTTCAGATACTAACAAATAAAATACGTCCGATCTTCATGTTATGGACACCATTTTTCTTTTTTTTAAGACTCATAAAGGTATACTAATAGATTAAGCAACAAGTCTAATTTATCAACATAAGTACATTGTTAGTATAAAATTTTATTGAATTTGATTGAACTCGCACGTGGATTACTAGTTATTGAAAGCTACAGAAAAATACAAGAAACATGTGGTGATACAACAGACCAAGATGCATGGATCTTTCTATAGTAATTTTTGTAATTATTTGAACTTGCCACTTGAATTATTATAATAGGAGTAAGATTTATATTATTGGTGGACTGAAATATTAAGTGGATTGGATTTGTTTTAGTACAAAATCGGCCGTACAGACGTCAATTAATGGATTAATCATATTATTAAAAATCCCTACAACTAACTACTTCACATGTTAATTACTAGGCTAGTGGATTACTGCATTTTTTATAGAGATTATTGTTCGTCGGATACGTTAAACATAATTATGTCCCTCATATTTTTGACAACTTGCAAACTACGTGCAATGTGTGATTAATTTATTAGGGACGTTTTATTTTACTTTTCTTCATGTGAGTGGAGGAGTGTGTTATAAAAGACGTACAAATTATATCCGAAATTTGACAGTTGTCGATTTAAAGTTATGATTAACAACAGTGATAATTGTATCAGAGTTTTCACAATCAAACACATTTTTAGTAAAATCAAATTATTCTGTAATTCAAGAAATACGCTACTAAAGGTCCTCAAATTAAAAAATAAATAATAGGGAACAACACAATTGTACTAGATGAGATTCATCTAGAATTTTTATTTTTTTTCTCTTTTATATGTCTCTTATTCTAGACCCAAACTTATAAAATTTAATTGTTTTTTTTTTGTTTATTTTAGCCAAATTAAGAGAAGATTTAGCCAAAATAATGAAGTTCAAACAGGTATTTCTAAGAAAAATGTATAGTTTTTTCATGCAAAAATTATTTATTTTAATTGTGCGTTAATTTTTCTGGTCAAATATAATACAAAAAATATTTCAATAAAATTTTATTTATTTCTTCTTTAAATGCAGTGATTATTTTTTCTAAATGTGTATTTCTTCTTTTTCTAGCCTTGATTAGAATATTATTATATTTAGCTAAATAAAAAAATTATAATCATATTATCGTTGTTCTAATTTTTGAAGATTTTGTCTACAAAATTGACCCTAAAAAGATGATTTAAATAACTAGTAAACTTTAAAAAGTCAAAATACATATATATTTTATTTAGAAAAAGAAACCCACAAGTTCTTGCCCCGGAGCAAATCTCACTTTGCAAATTGCAAGAGAATAAAAAGTTTAAACAATATCCAAGAGTGAGTTGTGTTTTTGGTGAGAAGAAAAATATTTTTTCACAATATACATAAGTGAATTTCTTATTTATTTTTCATATTTGGTAAATAAGTAAAAAAAAAAAAGATATGTCAAAAGTATTTGTATATATATAAATTAGCAAAACATTGTAAGGGTCGGATTCGAATAGAGCGGAAGTTTGGGAGTGGAATGATCAAGAGATGAGGTTTGGAAGATTAGGTGGAGGAGGAGGAGATAATTAACTTGAAAGTTACTTATCAAATTTATTTTTCTTATTTTCATTACGTAAGTCATTTTTTTATTTTTATAAAGTTTGATTTCTTTAAAAAAAAAATTTGATCAATCAAACATGAAAAAATTAGAAAACATTTTTCTATGTACCAAACACTATAATAGTAAAATCAATCGGTTGAATAAAACCTCACTTAATTAAAACTTTATTAAAGCAAGCTTTAATTAAGCAAGGAAGATGAATTACATATGAAAACTCTTTTGTCACTATAAAGTGGTAGAAATTTTTTAGACAGTTAGGTATATCAGCAGATGTTACAATAAAACGTATATGGCTCTTTGCTGGTAGAACCACTCTATTGTCGACTTCTAGTAAACGTGATTGACCCAATTCTAGATCATCTTCTGGAATCGTATAACTGTCAAAAGTGAGAGACTATTCATCGAAACTGTTATAGTTCGAATACTCATAAGGTAGAGTCGACGTTCATTAAAAAACAACTTTTAGTGATAAAATATGCATATTGTCGACATTAGTTAATTCTAATCATATCCATACAACTATAGACTTTAAGAACATTTACAAAGGGTATTAATTATCTTTAAAAAATATTTAACGATAATAAAACTATTAGTGTTAATTAATGATATTTTTTATATAATGATTGTTGAGTGATAGTGATAGGCATTGTGTGCATAAGTAAGAAAAGTATTTTGCATCATTTCTGACATTACTTAATTGTCATCATAGTTTGCTGTTTAGACCAGCTAGTATATATGCATTTTCTTTCAATTTTTGTGACGGATCCATATGTAAGAATTAAATTAAGAGGAGTGCTAAATGGCAAGACACTTTTTTGGCATGAATTGGCAAGACACGGCGAAATGACCAAATAGCCCTTAGGTGACAAAACCATTTGTGATTTTCCCTCCAAAATAGAAAACCACTCTTTGACTTTTTCTTTCTTATTTTCTCTCTCTCTTACTTTACTCATTTTTTTTCTTTACTTCACTCATTAGTTTTATTTTATTTTGTTGTTAGATTTATATAATTTTAACAAGATGGATCCGAATAGTCAATTAAACGAAGTATTGAATACGTTTAAGCTTTAACTATTTGTGACATATAGACTATTCGTTTAAGCTTTAACTATTTTCGCTGCAATAGCATTCATTCATAATTACGAAAGGAAATGTATTTACTCTCTTTCATATTAGTTGTTTATTGAATATCACTAGTAAATTTAAAATGAGATTTTGT
>JAJOOS010011184.1:0-32835 GCA_029582725.1 Solanum chiquidenum | reverse complement strand
TTATTTGTTATACGTTACAAGTTAGAATTGGCCGATGAAGAAATTACCGTCGATTTCCAAGGCCTCCCATTTTAATAAGACGGGTTTTTATTTCTAAGTTATTATTTATTTCATTTGTTTTAATCGTATTTATTTACCACTAACACTTTTACTAAGTGTCTTTACAGGTACCCGGAGGTGCTTCTCATTGAAGCTATTTGAGTTAGGTTCGAATTATACTCTTATTCATTATTTTGCACATATTGACGTTAGGCAAACCTAGGTCGTTTCTTACTTTATTATTTCATTTTATTACTTGTGTATATTATATGTTTATCATATTTGTATATTGTTTTATCTCCTCCTCAATTTGAAAAAAAAAATGAATTTAGTCAGGGTCCACAAGTGTGGATTTCGAAGGATGCCTAATACCTTCCCTTCGAAATAACTTGAACCCCGTACCTAAACTCTTGGTTTCGTAGATCACTTAAATGGTTTCCTATTTTTTCCTAAAATTAGGTGGCGACTCCTTCAAAATTCGTTTATTCTTGAAATTCTTTTAAAATCGACTTAATTGTTTATTTTTTGAGTCATCGCAACGTTTCGCCCTATTTTAATAAAGTAGGGATGTAAACAACATGTATCTGGTGTGATGCATCACAGATACGCGAGCGAGCTAAAGAGAGTGGTGAGCGAGATGGGAGAGAGGCAAGGGCACGAGATTTGTCAATGTATCTTAGATACATGCAAATTCATTTGGATAGAGTGTATTTAGAACAAATTACACATAATTTTTAGTCCATGTGTCCCGAGATACATGTATCTAGACACACCAAAATTGGGTGAGATATACTATTACAACATAGCGTGCATCTAAGTAATCAACTCATACACTAATGAAATTTCTGTAAGTTACCCTTCAATAAATAATTTTGACCGGGCTTATATGAGTCGAACTTATAAGCCCTAGTTTTAAATGGGTTTGGAAAATCATATCTCAACTCTACACCAATAACGAGTTGGGTTGGGCCAGCCTCATGGGCTAAGCCCATTTTGAAGGCTTTAGGCGTTCTTTTTTTAGGAATTGACACAGACATACAACTATTATATATAATTGGCAATATATAGTCCAATATTAATTAGCAATTAATAGCCTAAAACAAAATTAGCACGTATTAGCCTAAAAGAAATAAAATCAATTTTTTATAATTTTTTTCTTTCAATCATGTGCAACCAACCTGCATTAATTAAGGAGATGTGGGATTATTTTTTCTTCCTTGTTTTTGACTCCTATAATTAAGGAAGTTAGTTTTTCAATTTCTTTAAATTCTTAAACTCAACTTTATTTAACCGTCTATTTAAAAAATATATTTTAAATCAATTTACAGAAACATAAAGATATATTTGATTGTAATTTTATGAATTGTTTTTTTTACCAATAAAAAATAATTAGTTTATTAGAAAACCGATTACCTACTTTTAAGAAGTGAAATATATATATTTATTAATTAACCCATTAAAAAAAGGTTACACCAACTTTTACGGAATGAATTTTTTAAAATTCTTTAAATAACTTATTAAAAGATTGTGACTACTTTTAAGGTAAGAAAATGTACTATTAATGCTCTAACGTGTATTAATTATCACATAATCAACAATAATTAATCAAATAATATTAAATGGCATTTTATTTGAAACTGTAATAATACATATGCATAAATTATACAATAATTAAAGTTGCGATTACATAATGTATACATAAAAAAAGATATGTATACACAAAAAAATATTCATAAAAATAGATGTGTAAATTTTATTGATGTATACAATAATTATAGCATGTATACATAAACTTTATATTGTATACATAAGAATATTACCATCAATTATACGTATTACTATAATGAATACAAGAATGAGATTAATATGATACATATATAAATTTTATTCATTAATTGTACATGTGATTTTGTTTATGTATACGGTAACTGCACTATGTATACATTAGTTCGTATTCATCGTGTATTCAGTGATTTGTATTCACATAATAAACTTGTATACTTTAATTTAAATTGAGATTGGAATTCATTGGTATACATTGGGTTGTATTCATCAAAATCAACATTCTAATTTTTTACGAAGATCTTATGAGAATCTTTCTTACCCATGAAATTGAAAACAAAAATTTCAAAAAACTATTACCTGAATTTTCGCCAAAAAAAGTTTTAAAAACTTTAGTTCCACAAATCACGAAATTTCAAAATTAATAGGGTAATAAATGCTACATAATTATATATTAAAATAAATTATTGGAAGGATCAATCGATAAACATACAATTATATCTGATTTGCATAGACAAAGTAAATTAAGGAGAATAAGAAAAAATTTAGAAGAGAAGCAAATATACATATGAAAAGGATTTTAGAAAGAAAACAAAAGAAGGTTGAATAACCTAAATTTTCACAAAAACAGAATTGAAAAAACTTCAATTCTACCAATCATGAAATTCAACAATTAATTGGACAAGAACAAGATTATATATAAAGATGATTTTTAGAAGTATCCATAAAAAAACATATTGTTATATCTGATTTTCAATAATAGATTGAATTAAGGAGAAAAATTGAAAATTAGGGAGAGAATCAAATATACGTATGAAAAGAATTCTGGAAAGAGAAAAAGGAGACAAAAAAGAGTAAAACTCTATTTTAAAAGTGTTGATAAAATAAAAAAAGAGATAAAATAGAGATAATAAAATAATAATTTTTTTCTTTTCAAGAAAAACAAAACAAAACGTGTGTTTGAGAAAAATAAGGAGAACAAAAATATATTTTTTTAAAAAAAGAAAAATAACTATTAATGCCAAATAAATAAAACAAAGTCTTTTTCTTGCTAAAAAATTTAAAATGGACTATTTATTACTAATTTAGTCTATAGAGGGTTATGATATGCCATTTTTTCATATTTATGTATACTCTTGACTCTGTAATTCAAACATTATAATGAATTCAGTTCTAAAAATTCACTATAATAATTACTCCTATATATTTATATTTCTGAATTAAACTAGGAAGGTGTAATAATATTATAAGCCATAAAGGTAAGTGAAAAGGACAAACTAGGAAAAAGTCACAATGATATTTTTCTACGAAATTTCTTCACCACAGATGCAGTTTAATATTAGCATGTGTACGTGCATTAGAAATTGTGCATGCACGTGTATGTTTCTGCACCTCACTAGTATCATGTGCACTAGCAAGTTAATTTTATAAATAAATGAATATAATATTTTTTTTTCATTTCAATTAACATCTAAAATAAGTTATAAATATTTATATAATTATAAATTATTTTTTAGAGCTAAAATGAGCATTTTAAAAATTTAATTATTACTAAATACCAAATATGTCATATTTTTCTTTAAGCTGACTAAAAGTAATGAGTTATATAAATTAAAATAGAAAGAAGTACCTTATTTAGATAAAAGTTTTAAACAGTAATAACATATTTAACGTAATTTTATAAATAAAGTATAAAAAATAGAATATAGTAGATGTTACCTGAATCTTTGTAAGGTAGAGGTTGATAATAATAGTTAATATATTTAATAGTAATTTTTTTTTTCTAGTTAAAAGGCAAACTCAAAATTATTAAAAAATAATCAATGTAAAAGTATTTTCACATAAAAGAAGATGAATGATATGAAAATAAAGAAATAACTATGCTTTAGGAAAAATATTTTAAAGATCACAAAAAAAGATATTAGAGGTAAAATCATAAAGGCTTAATTAAATTGTAAGTGTTTATAAATTGTAAAATTAAAAATAATCAACTTATGATTTATAATTGATTTTGATTTATAGAAACTTAATTTTTAAATATTTTATATTTTATTAACTACACCAATAGATTTAAAAAATATTTACAAGCTAATTTTACTAACATATAAATTTAGCCAACCATCCTCTTAATGCAAATATATCTTATCCTCTCCGATTCATATTATATAATGTTTGTAGATTCAAAATAAATTATTATTCACATATCTAAAACTATTAATATATTTTTTTAAAATATTTTATTTATATAAGTAAAATTTTAAGTAATGAAAAAATTATATTAAATAATTACTCTTATCTAACGAACAGATGTGCTCAAATTAAAGTATTATATAATACAAATCGAAAAAAGTATCTGACTGGCTTTTAATAATTTAGGCAAAAGTACTCATTACCCCTGAACTTGAAGTTTTTTTTACGGTGTATATATCTAAACTAAATTTTATTTTAATTACCCCTAAACTTGTTTATTCCTCCGCCGCGTAAACCTTTTTTGTCCACCTAGCATAGAAATTGACACCACTCTCTACTAGGCGCGTGAGGAAGTGATTTTTTGCCACATCACAAAGCTACAACGGTAAAAAAAACGTAAAATCTCCATTTTTCTTTAATATTTGGCATATTTTAAACGAAAAATAGGGCAAAATGTAAATGAAAAGTAAAGGAAACAAAGATTAACACTTACTTGGTAAGAATTTCAGACAAATTTAAAATTTAATCGACCAACTTCATGTCTAAAAAAACCCAAATCCAGAAGGAGTTCTGCGAAATCAGCCCTTATTCAAAAAAAAAATTTAAACAATGAATTTTAAATTTAAGAAATTTATTTTTTGCAATATTAATTTATCTAGGTGGCTTTTATTTATCCAGATGGAAATCCACATCACCACTTTTACTAGCTGTCGCGCACGTGTAGTCACAATAGGAGCAGGTGGACGAAAAAGGTGTACGCGACGGAGGAATAAACAAGTTCGGGGGTAATTAAAATGAAATTTAGTTTAGATATACACCGTATAAAAAACTTCAAGTTCAGGAGGTAATGAGTACTTTTGCCAATAATTTATAATAGCTTAACCAATTTTACGTAGTCAGTGGTTAATAAAATAAACTTTTTTCATATAAAATTTTAGTAACTTCGAATTTGTCGCATTTTTGTCCGGTAGCCAGTCAAATTAAATAATTGAAGTTCAGGAGATTCAAAAGTTAATATAATATATTTTGTTTTAATTTATGCGATGTTATTTAATTTAATATAATTTTAAAATAATAATTTTAAAATTTGTAATCTATAATTAGTCTTCTGAAACAATAAATTATTCCATTTATAAATAAATAAAATTCAAAAATTAAATCATTATTAATATAAAATTGGAACTGATTAAAAAAAATAATGATATAAATTATGAAATAGAAAATATATACTCTATTATGTTTCTGCACCTAACTCGTATGACGTGTTACGTGCATAACATATTTATATTATATCTAATATCAGTATGACAGTATCATTTTTGTTTTGTAAGTTACTAATTACTATTGACGAGTTCAGAATTTTATAAATTACATTTTATAAAGATCTCAACGTAGTAGTAGTAATAATAATAATAATAATTTATAATTAAATATTTTTATATATTTAATAAAAATATTTACACGTAAATTCGTAAGTCAAATAGTAGATTCGTCCCTAATTAGTAATTACTGCTTAATCATGCTTGGTGCATGAAGGGAGCATCACTAAAATCGATAAATTTGAAGCAGATCTATCCTATCAAATTGACTTTTAATAATGTAATGCAGTAGAAAAATTAATCTTATATAATTAGTGTATAAAAACATTAATTTTTTTTAATATAAAAAGCTATTATTTCAAAATCTTTAGGTACGAATATGTTATATACATGTGACTTCTTTGATAAAATAATATATCTTGTGAAAAACTCTCTTTTTTGCTGTGATTGATCATTAATAATTGTGGTCAATAACAAATCCAAAAATTATATCAACAGATTTAAAAATAAATAAATAAACACATCACATGTAAGATCTTTTTTATTTAATGTCACCATACATATATTTATTACTGGTATCTGTCTCAATTTATATATATATATATTTTTAGTCTGTTCTAAAAAAAAAAGGTTAGATTTTTATAATTAGATATAACTTAATGAAATGTCATATATTTTCCTTTTTTAGTCTGTAAGTATATCAAATCAATAATTAGTGTAATAAAATAATTTTGATGAGGAATTTTTAGACACCTACCACTAAAAACACTATTGTATTGTTAAGTTCCTATTCTACCATTATATATACGACTAAATCGATGGTTCCCTCTCAGTTTCAGCCATGGCTTCCATGATCGAATCTGCTTGGGCGGTACTATTCTATTCTCTCTCCTCATTTTTCTATCTGTTAGAAATTTTTTACATTTTATTCTGGAAATTTCATATTTCTTCTTTTACAACATTCTATTTTCTTATAAACCACATTCTGAATCTCTGTTTCAATGTTGATTGTTCTGGTTCAGATTGGGTGTATTGTGAAACAGTGCATTTATGAGCAAAACGGAACAATATATGCGAGAAATATTAGTAGCTCAGTTAGTTGATTATCTGAACTTTTAATTTGTTGATGAGTAAAACTGGGAGGTTGTCGGAAATGTGTTTGTATGCCGGAAAATATTTTAAATCTTCATTTTCTGTTGTCACGGACTTTTATTTTCACACACTTGGTATTATTATGAACTTTTAGTACTACAGAAGTTTTTTTTTATCAAAATAATATCCGATTTTGATATAACTATTGATTTTTTGTTAATATATATATATATTTCTAAAAATAAGTGGACGTTTGAAAAATTTACTTTATTAGGAATTTGGAGTCATATTTTTTGTAATAAGTATTTAGAAATTTGGTATTTTTTAAAAATAAACATTTAGGATAAATTTGTAAATGGAAGTGGAAAAAGGATTTTGGATGTTATTCAAAAGTTGAATTTGCATTTTTTATGACCAAACTTTTGAAAAAAAAAAGTAGTAATAAATTCTCATCTTTTCTCCGAAATCATTTTCTTGCATGTATTTGTTGAAGAGTCCCACATCGAATAAAAAGGGAAATTAAGGTAGTCTAATTTTTGAAGTGTGAATTAGATTCAGATCTAATTTTGATGGTGTTTACCCCAATTCGTTTGAAGCTCGAAATCTGTGTAAGCAGCTATTCTAGCTTGTCTATGGGCTCACATATACAAAGAAAAATACTACTGTATGAGAGATAGAATGGGTAGAGCTAGGTGTAGGATAGCTGAGAGATAATAATCAATGTGGAATTACTCTCATTTTTCAAGTTTCCAGAATTTCAAGTTCAGAAAATCAAGTTATTTTGTGGTATATACTCCATTGTTTAAATATAATTTTTTTTCTCACCGACAAAAGGGGGAAATGACAAACTCCCTTCAGCTTCAAGTCATTTTCCTTTTGTCTCAACTCTTGAATTCATATCACTTTGCACTCTCCACATTATTATGAATCTTTAGTACTAAAATTGTTTTTTTCAAAATACCATCCGATATTTTTGACATATTTATTGCTTTTAATAAACTTTTCTACCAGTAAAATATTTTTCTGAATCTAAATATATTGTTGAATGAAAACTTCCTCGTGAAAAAGTAGTTCTTTTTTCAATTGGTGGTGTTAGCACCAATTTGTGTGAACCTCGACTAATCTGTTTGAAACTTACATGACAAAACACACATCCTAGTGCAGTCATTGTTATTTAGAGAGTAATGAGGTTATAGTTACTTGTTTTAATGGCCTTTTGTTTTGTTGTTTTCAGTTTCTTCTTGCAAATTTCAGTGATTTCCAATTGACTTCTCTTGGAGGTTTCATTGTTCATGAGAGTGCCTTCTTCTTGTCTGGAATCCCATTCATCCTTTTTGAAAGGGCAGGGTGGTTTGGCAAGTACAAAATTCAGGTAATTACTTTTTGACTCTTCTAATGGAAATGATGTTTCTTGATCAAAATGATCCCAAACATCAATAATATTCGACTTAAGAATCGTGCACGAGTTCTGTTTTGGTTTGCATCAGTTTGTGCTAGAGCATTTGAGTTTAGCACAAGTAGTTTGATGAAAACTGGTTATGATTTTCATTTTGTTGCATTCTTGACCTGTTTGTGTGCAGAAAAAGACCAACACCTCGGAAGCTCAGCAGAAATGTATTACTCGTCTGCTGATGTTTCATTTTTGTGTTAATCTTCCAATCCTGATTGTTACGTATCCGCTCTTTAAATTCATGGGGATGCGATCTACTCTTCCATTGCCGTCCTGGTATTTTCTGGCTCTCTGTATACCAAGCTTTAGTTGTGTGATGTCAACACATATACATTGTATACCTTTTTCTGATCTTGCAATCTTCGTTTCTTTTGTTTTTAGAATCCAATGCCTGATAACAAGACGATAAAAACCATTTTGTGAGCCTGAATATATATGGATTGCAAGTTATATGGACAGTTGTTAGATTGACAACGTTATACGGAAGTGAAATGTTAGACCTCTATGGTCCAACATATCCACAAGATGATTATATTCGACAGAAGGTGCACATAGCCTCACATAGAGAATAAAATGAAAGAAATGTTAGACCTCTAGTCATGTGACTCATGTCCTACATGGACATCGAGATCACCTGTACATAGATGGGCAAAATCATGGTGGTTGAAGGTGGTAAAACAGGACAAGGTAGATCTAAAATCATACAGAAGAAAGCTGTCTTGAAAGACCTATCATCCCTTAGATTCATGCAAACTTTGAGAAAGATATGAAACAAACAACTAAAAAGATATTGGTGATACCAATTAATTGATAAATGAGGATTCATGCAGCCGACTCCAACTAGCTTGGAATTGAGGCGTAGCTGTTGTATAATTTTGCAAGTAGGGGTGGTAGAGCTTATCTTTTCTGCTTATTCATCAGTGTAAATTGCAAATACTTCTTTTCTCTGCAGGAAAGTGGTTTCAACCCAAATTTTATTCTATTTCATCTTGGAGGATTTCGTATTTTACTGGGGACACAGGGTTTTACATACGAAATGGCTCTACAAGCATGTCCACAGTGTCCATCATGAGTATGTGAACTACTTAAATTCTTCGAGTTTCACTTTTTTTCCCATGAAAGTCACAACTTCTGCTTGTTACACTAGGTACGCGACACCATTTGGTTTGACATCTGAGTATGCTCACCCTGCTGAAATTCTCTTCCTTGGATTTGCTACGGTAATTGGTCCTGCAATCACGGGGCCACATTTGATAACATTATATCTATGGATCTCACTTAGAATCCTCGAGACAGTCGAGGCACATTCTGGATACCATTTCCCCTGGAGCCCATCAAACTTCTTACCATTATATGGAGGGTCTGTACATTACTTTACTGTTAAAAATCATTCATTTGCATTCATCTGTTTTGCACGTTGTGAATGATGTTCTTATAGTTGCTAGTGTTTGTTCCCAGGTCTGATTTTCATGATTACCATCATCGACTGCTATACACAAAGTCTGGCAACTACTCATCGACTTTCATTTACATGGACTGGTACGGCTTCCATACATTGCCTTTACATTAGTACTCTAGTGTACAGCTAACTCTGTACATATTCAAAGCTACTAGGTTCGGCTGATCCCGTAACTAACACTCTAGCTCCGCCCCTAGTTCCGAAAGCTATACATCTCCCTACCTATGCTCAAGAAAACTTGGTCTTTTGCATAATTTCTCTTAGCAATTCTTGATCGTATACTATCATCACATTGTTGTTGTTGTTGTTGTTGTTCTGTTTCCCAACTAATATTGACTAAGGGAGTTCAAAATTTTAATATATATATCTCTTAAGAAGTTATTTTTGACATACACTACTAGAAAATATAGAATTAGTGACGGAATTTGTCGGTAATCCCTAATTAATCTGTAGCTAAAAAGCTCGATAACTAATCATAGCTTAATAGGATTAGCATGCCATTTTTGTTGTTTAGCTATGAAATTTTGTCCGTCACTAATTCCTTATATTCTAGCAGTGCTATATACATAGTACTATTACTTTCTATATACACTAAATAATTTTTTGACGAAATGTGTTCGAGTGACTACTCTTGGATCAATGTAGCTACGCCACTAAGACCTCTATCTCTCTTTTTATTTAGGTTATTTGGTACTGATAAGGGTTACAGAAAGTTGAAGATGCTGAAGGAGCAAGAATGCAAAGCTGAGGGCAAAGCAATGTAAACAAGATGGGAAAGTAGAGGGGGAATAAAATTACATGTTTGTTTGAGTGTATAAGAATAGTATTGAATAGATTCTATTAGTAATGCTGAAATTAATAATGTAAGGATTAGTTATGTTGGCACTAGTAATGCAAGAATTGATTATAACATGCACTACATAATTCTAAAAAAATTATTTGTTTACAAAAAATACCTTTAACATTATTTAATGAGAAAATACATCAAATCACCTTTGAACTTGACAGTTAAATTTACTTTAACATTTTAACGGTCAAATTTACTTTAGTACTTTAAATACCACTCAAATCTTACTTCATTTTATCTCTTAGTCTTATTTGAAGTAGATTAATGGAAAAAGGTCAAATATATCCTTTTACTTCATTTTATCTCTTAGTCTTATTTGAAGTAGATTAATGAAAAAGGTCAAATATATCCTTGAACTTTCAAAAATGATATGCATCTATCCCTAGTTTTACTTTAAGGGGTCGTTTGGTGTGATGAATAAAAAGAATTACTCTTGGGATAATTTTTAAGCGACCTTTATTCTATTGTTGGCTGCAAAGACTGGGATAACGTATCTCAGGACTACTTGTTAATCCTGGGATAAGTTATCCTCTCTGAGGGTGGAATAATAATCCCAGGATAACTTATCCTTGAATAAAGTATGTAAAATAACAAAAATACCCCCTCCCCCTTAAACTCTCTTTTATACATTACTTTACATACATGTATATTAACATAATTTTAACAACATTTATCATACCATTCACAACCTTAATTATTCATTGTTTTATGATAATATATTTTTCTATTAAAAAATTATATTTTATAAATATAATTTTTATTTATGAATATATTATAAGTTGAATTTATTTTCCTAATTCTTATGTTTATTTATATTTTAATTTCTCTTAAAATGTTCACTTTACTACTAAATTACATATTTTTAATTAAATAGTTTACTACTCACTTACAAAATTATATTTTATATTAACTAAAATGTAGATAATTTTAAAATATTGATAACTTTAATGATAAAATTTATTTTACTTGAATAAACTTATGGAGGTCTAGTTTTTAAGCTAAATAAGATGGAACATTTATTTTAATACTAAATAAGATGAAAGTTTTATTTAAAAGTTACATAAGATGGGAATTTCATCTTAAAGCTAAATAAGATGAAAAATTTATTTTTAAGTTAAAGAAGATGAACATTTAATTTTAAAAACACACAACACAATCATGAAAATGCACACAAAAAATATTTAAGATAAATAAGATGATTATAAAAAAAAAGAATGAATAACTAATTAAAGCAAGCAAAGAAAATGTAAAAAAAAAAAATCTAAATAAAGTGGAGGGTATTATTATAAACAAACAACTTATTCTTAGAAATTATGCAATGAATATAAGTTTGAATATGACAAACCAAACCAACAATAAAAACTAATTTCAACATAACTAATCACAACATAACTTATCTCAACATTATTTATCCCAACATCACTTATTCCAGCATAACTTATCTCAGTATAATATCCCAACATAACTTATCTCATCATCACTTGTATTCAAACCAAGCGACTCCAATGTCTGCATATACCTTTACTGTCATATTTTTGAGCCATATATATCCTTAAACCAAACGGACAATCACGTGGTGTCATCTAATTTTTTTTTCCAGTTTTATTTAAAAAATTTACCCAAAATTTTAAAACTCACCTAACTATCCATTTATTTTACCCACTCGAATTAGAAAAATTCTGATCCAATTCTCACATCGCCCATATCGCTGATTTATACTACAAAGACGATACTACATCGAAAAATATCATCGTGGCCATTGTAAATTTTGGGGAAAAATTATATATAAAACTGATGAGTAAAATAATGAGAACTACCAAATGAGCTAGGCCAAAGAAGGAAAAATTAGGGTGTGTTTGGTACGAACAAAAATATTTTTCTGGAAAACAAGTAGACTTTGGATTTATTTTCTCATGTTTGGTTGGTGAGTAGAAAATATTTTCCGAATTTTTTTTAGTGTTTGATTTATGAATGAAAATAAAAATTTGAAATTGAAAATATTTTTAAAAACAAACTTAATTTTTTTCTTGGAGGGTGTGTGGGGCTGACGGGGGGGGGGTTGTGTATAGGGGGGGTGGGATGAAAAAATAAAAATTTGAAATTGAAAATATTTTAAAAACAAACTTGAATTATTTTTTTTGGAAGGGTGGGGGCTGACCGAGGGTGGGGGGGGGGGTGGTAGGGAGGGGGGGTAAAAAAATAAAAATTTGAAGACAAACTTAAATTTTTTTGGAGGGGGGGGGGATCGCGGGTAGGGGTGTGGGTGACAAAAATAAAAATTTAAATTTAAAAATATTTTTTAATAACAAACTTAATTTTTTTTGGAGTGGGGTGAGGAGCTGACATGGGGGAGGGGAGGGTGAAAAACTAAAAAATTGAAATTGAAAACTTAAAATTATTTTTTTGGAGGGGGTGGGGTGAAAAAGTAACAATTTTAAAGTGCAAAATATATTTTTAAAACAAACTTTAATTTATTTTTTTTGGGGTGGGGGAAGACAAAATAAGACTTTGAAAATATTTTTTAGAAACAAACTTTAATTTTAATTTTTTTTTTAGGGAGTGGGGGACTCTGTGTGTGTGGGGGGGGGGGGGGCTGGCGGGGGAGGGGGTCAAGGGTGAGGGTGGGATGAAAATAAAATTTTGAAATTGAAAATATTTTTTAAAAATAAACTTAATTTTTTTTGGGGGTAGGGGGCGAGAGTGGGGTAAAAAAAATTAAAAATTGAAGTTGATGTTGTAAAATTGGATGCCATGTAAGCCTCACATTGTGGCAAATTGATGACCAAGTAAAATTACTGTAGCAAGCTCCCTTCTCCAAGAAATATATTACCCTTTTGTGTCTATAAAAACACTACAAATGGTTAATGAAGTGAACACTAAAAAATTAGTTACACCTCTTACTTCTCTACTTTTTATCTTCTCTTTCTTTGCTCTTTCATATGATTTTAGTTTTGTTTTTATTTTATAACACGTTATCAGCACGAAGTTCTAATCTTCAAATTTTGAGCTATATTTTTATTCTCTTCTATCGTAAGTATTTGAAGCTTCATGCTTCGGTAATAAATTCATATTATGATTGCATTATGAACATAGAATAAAGTATGCTCCTAATTTATTTACTCTATTCTATGAGGTATGTTCCTAATTTATTTACTCTAATTTGGCTAGTGGGATGCATTAATATCATTAGAGTTACTTTAATACTTTTCTTTATCTACCAGTTTCATTTTTATTTATAATTTAAATTCTCTGAAATATGAGAAGAATCTTATGTGTTTGCTATAGTTTGCAGGACATATTAATTGATGACTTGAAGATTCAAGTTTTATAGCTACTCACAATCAGTGGTGGAGAGTTTAATGTGTTAATGTTGGATTTGGTTTTATTGATTGTTAAGAACAAAAAAAAGGTATTTGAACAAAGAATAAGAGAGGAAAAGAAGAAAATAATTAATTTGTCTTCAAGAAAATTGAGATTTGAATAGAGAAAAATGGTATAACTAAAAATCAAGAAAAAGGAGAATCATTGTGAGGTTAAGAATAGGGATATTATTGAAGGAGGGTGGAACCTAAATACCCAACAACGACGGAAATTTTAACCTAATCACAACAGGTACAATTGGGGGACTGATATAATAATTATGTCGTGAATAATAATCTCGCCTTCTTAGTGACATAATTCAATAATATAATTTTGTACTGTCACGTGATCTATTGACATCAATAGCTGGCTGAGTTATTAAATAAATAAAATATAGTATGTACTTTTATGTGTGATTAAGTTGATAATATTAAGAGTTTTACAACTAAGGTTAATATATTTGATTTTGTCTATCAAAATAACGGTTCTACCTCTAAGGTAAATGTTAGGTTAGTGTACATTTTATGGGACTATACTATATTTGTTGTTATAAGCGATTTGTGTTTATTGAAATTGAGAAGAATTGAGTCATTGTATATTTGATTTTATTCCTAAAGAATAACATTTTGAAAACGAATTGTGATATTGATTTCATATATATTAGTAATTGATAAAAATGACAAAGGGGTATGCTCTCTTTCTAACCTATTGCTCCTGAAGCAATAATATATGACTGAGTCATGATTATTGAAGAAAATATTTAGAGAAATATTCTATATACATGTGCCGAATTTATATCTAAGATGAATAACAATATTTTAAAGGCTTAAGGGTGAATTTTATTTTGGACTATATATAATGTCATTGATTGAGGGTAAGACAGTTGATTCAAGTTTCATCGCACCAAAAGGGTAGGACATCAGATTATGATGATAAAAATATAAGATTTTGGATTCAAGTCCAATCATATTTTGGCCTAACATGCTTTTATATGGATAAGACATTGGGTTAAAGTCCCAATGCATATTGATGATATAACGATAATTGAGCAAATCGATATGCTCTTGATAAAAGTCCGTCTCATTAAATATGCTTCATTCTTTGAAGTGAGTGTGATAGCTTGAACATATGAATATGGACGTGAAGGGATAAAATTATAATAGTCATCACTGTGATAATCATAAAAGAAAGAACATTATGAGTTCTCAAAATGACCTTTTTAAAGGGTGAAGCTAATTATTGACATCAAAATGGTATGAAAGGTCATTAGACACATGTTTGTTGTGAGACATGATAATTTGATAAGTTTATAAATCTTCCATCAAATATAAGGAAGAAAAAGTGGTGGTACACTTGATTTTTCAAAGTGATGTCGAGATATGTCATATTAATATGATAAATTTCAAAACATGACAATGAACTTCTAATGAAAAGAATAATTATGAAGCATGTATATATGATTATAGTCGATTCCTTGAAGAGAATGTGACTTGTGGTAAGTATCATGAAAAGTTGACCATTCTTGAAAATGAATGTGTCAAGCGATGATGAAAATTATAAATAAGGATATACTCATGTATGATTTAACATATACCACAACTCACCCCTATGGAAGGTTAGAGAGAATAAAGAAATTAATTTTGGTATAAATGATCATTGGTCAAGTACTTTTAGTACATCACAAATATTATGGTATGTTTTAGTATGAACTATCGAAAGGGCAAAAGAAGGAAATAATAAGTCTCGAAAGAAACTTTTTAAGTTTCAAAGAAATAGTCAAAGAAAAAAATTATATTGAGACTGTAAAATATGAAAAGATTTAAGATCTTCATATTATTATAATAAAAGTGGGTTATAAATATTTGTGTGAAAGATTACCCATGTTTTCATGTTGTTTGTGGTAACTAAATATGCACACGATGATGGAATCACATGCAAAATAAACTAGAAGTTTATTGAAATAAATATCAGTTGGCACGACCGGTTAATGATCATCCTGGTTCAAATATGATACGAAAATAAAAGAGAATTCACGTGATTATATATATCGAAGAAATAATAAATTCTTCAAAATTCTCTTGAGATTTTATCTCCTAAAATTTTGAAATATATAAAAAGGTGAATATGGACCCGTTCACCCGCCATGTAGACCATTTACTATTATATAGATTCATCTATGTTATGATCACATGTGCTTTATTATCAACTTGCAATTTGATTTTTGCGAAGGCTATTTGCTCGAATTGATAAATCAAGAGCACATTTCAAATTAGAAAACTATATTAATAATGTTGATATATATCCAAGTGGTTTAAGCAGAAATTATATGCCTCCAATTATAGCTAAACCATTGGTTATGAGAAAAAAAATCTTCAAATTTTTTTGGTATGAGATGTGCTATTTAAAATATAGCAACACTTGTACATATCAAGGCAACAAGGTTCCCCTATCACAATTGATTCAGAGTCAGGAACCAAAGAATTCTCATCTAGAAATTTAAATGTGCGGTATATTATTGCTCCACCATTACATAAAGCACAAAGATGAGTCCCCAAATAAGGTTGGGTGACTGTTAGCTTCTCTAACATCATGGGAAGATAAGCAATTGAAAAATAAGTTATACATAATGAATTATCATTGATATGATCCTCATTGAAGAGATAATTTAAGTCAATTGTCAGACGCATTCACTGACCCTATGTTATAATCCAGTTATAAATGCTTCAGTGAAAAGTTCTTGAAGGACATAATTTATGGCACGCCTGAAGCGTGATAAATTAATCGATTCGAAAGACAAAAGAGCAAATGATCAAGATGATCATAATAATGAGGGAAGTGCTTTAGAAAGAACACCATGACATAACACTTTATAAAAATCTTGATAAAGGTTCAGGTACCTGGAAATTAAATGATGAAAAATAAAGTGAGCTTGAAAATTTATGTCACATTAAAATCGATATCAAATAATCGTTGACGATATCTTTAATATAATATAACACTCAAAATTATAAATGGTGATGAGGATCTTGATATTAAATCTGTCGAGAGTTGACAGATACGTGATTGACCAAAGAAAATACAATTCAAGTATATTTGTATTCACTTGAAAAAGTGTTGTTTTGGGCTTATATTGTCCATATACCAAGATATAATGTTAGTGGGGTACAAATAAATTATTATGCGATAGTAAAAATATAAAATATAAAGCACGACTTGTGTTTTTGAAAATAAAATTTCGCAAAAATCTTGACATTATTTTATGGAAATGTATTCTCCTAAGGTGGATGCAATGGAATTTCTTTCAGTCTGACAATATATGAAAAACTTGAATACATATAATAAATGATTTTCATGTCTAGCTAGATAGATAAAAGATTATATGAAAATCTCTGAATGATTTAAAGGGTTTTAAAGCGATCCTATTGAATAGTACCCCAATGGTTATGAGATCGCTTAACACAAGAAAAATGATTTGAAAGTACCATGTCATAGAGCAATTGGTGCACTTATGTACCTTATGATTATTATTTATTATATAATAATTTTATTAATATGCATGCAAAATATAACATCACTCTTATCGGTGAAAATATTAGAGTTAATCAAATATCGATACAAATTATTTATTCTGATTACTCGTGTCAAGGTTTATTGATTATGAAATTGCAGGAAATTATGAAGTTTGATCTTAAGAAAGATATTTTTTTTCATGTGAAAATAATTTCATATCATATTATTCTACAAGACACTCAATTCTATTATTATGAAAGTCTCTGTCTCTTGGCTATTGCTAGAAACAAGTTGAATGAGCAATTTATCTACACCAGCGAGGTCACAAACTAAGTGATTGTCAAGGACGTATTGGCTGAACTCAACATATCCAAGGGACAAGAAAATGATTTATCAGGATAAACTCAAGAATGCAACATCTTCATGAACGAGATTTGGTGATAAAGACACAAATAATACTAATATTTGGAAGAAGAATAAGATTCGAAGTGATTATTTACAAGGATTAAATGATGTTTTTGTAACATCTCGCAACTAGAAATAACTAGAAAGAAGTTTCAAAATCTGGAAATAGTCGTTTTTGGAAAGTATACGGAAATATGGAAATTTTTAAGAAAGTTAAAGTGAGTTTTTGGTCAACTTCAAATGACCATAACTACTAGTTCAGGATGAGTTAGGAGTAGTTCCAGATATGGTTGGAAAGCTCTTGGAATGATCTTTCCAACGCCGCCAATTTTACGCATTTTTGAGTTCGTATAAGTACGCTATGCCCTTCGGAAGTTGAGCTGTTGGATTAAAGAAAGTCTAATCCGGGTTTGGAAGGGTAATTTAGTCTTTTCCTTACCCAATTACTCTAATTCATTTTTAGGAGATTTATTGGGGGGTAAAACGAGATTTTGGTCAGTTTAGAAAAATTGAATTCACACTAGGGCTTGGAGAAAAGAGGAGAAAAGAGAAAAGTGGAGAAATCAAGAAGCGCCAAGATCGTCGAAGTTTAAGTTGTGGAATTCGTCGGGGGTGATCCCTACAAGGTATGTGAGACTACATAGTGTTGGGTTAGTTCACCCACGCGCCAAACATGATTCAATTCAGCGAATTTAAGTCTTTGAATGATTAGAAATTGAGTTCTTGATGAACATTGTTGAAAGTTTCATTAAATTCTTGGGGGTTGTGTTGTTGAGGTTTCTTGATGATTTGATTCATGTTTCCGGGTGAAATTTCGTGTTGAATATGTTGTATGTTGAGGGTACTAATGATTCTAAATGTATGGGGAAAGAACCATTGAAGTTTAGAGGGTTTAGAGATGAAAAACGAAGGAGAAAAATCAGAGATTTTCTAGGCAAGGGCTTGGGGATCTGCGCTTGCCAGAGCGCCACAAAAGTTTCTCTGAACTTTGAGGACTGGCGCCCCCTGCCTCTCGGAGTGCCAGGGACACCAGTTTCCCTCATTCGTTCCCCACCTTTTCGCACTTGTTCCCTAGCAAAGTACCTATGTTTCTAAGTTGATTCCAACACTCTAAGGTACATCTGAACATCATAAAATCATCCATAAACATGAGATAATGAACCTTGAATCCATAATACAATTCAAGGAAAGTTAGGATCAAAGTCAAGAGAGGTTAAGAGTCAAGTCTAAAAGTTAAGAGCAAGTTAAAGCAAAGTTTTTAAAGTTTTCAAAAATCTTTAACAAACGTTTTAACTTTGTTTTAAGACTTAAGTTTCAAGTTAAGAAAAGAGTAAAGAGTTGAGTTCATTTCTCAAAAAACTATAAAGGAAATAAGTATTCCCAAAGAGTTTATAAATATTTTCACATTTGAGCAGAAAAAGGGTCATACTTTTTAGATGATTCCTTAGTGCTTTTCAGCATAGACTAGTGGATCCACTTAGTAGTTCAGGTTCTATACCGATGGTAAGGTATAGGACGGTCCTTGGCAACGTAAGGTAAAACGTTGTACCATCACTTAGGCACATAGTGATGGTTGTCGGTTAGAGAATCTCCCACATAAGTTATATTACTTTCAAAATGAGTAAAGTTAAGTTTGTTATCGCTTTATCTTTAACGAACTAAGATTGTTTACAGTTGTTTTATAAGATTTATATATATATATATATATATATATATATCACATGTGTTTTATTACTTTATATTGAGTTGAGTTATTTAGAAGTTGAGAAGAGCCAAGGTAAGTGTTTCTTCCAGAATCTTTTCAAGCCTATGTATTGTTTAGCATTCCAACTCGCATACTCATACATTCAATGTACTGATGCCAGTTGGCCTGCATCTTATTATGATGCAGACGCAGTAACCAGGATCAACATCCAATGCCTCGTTGATCTAGCTTGAGCATTCAGAGTCTGTTGGTGAGTCTCCTTGTATTCCAGAGGACTCTTTTATTTGCTTTCTGGTTTAGTTCACTAGGATGTTGTGGGGTTTGTCCCAACATCCATCTCAATTGTTTTAGAGGCTTCATAGACAGTCAATTATTAGTTCTTTAGTTTTCTCATTTGATCTTATGTTAAGACTTGGGTTGCCACTTTTGGCCAAGTTTAGTGTTTAATCTTTGAAACATTCTCAGTTATGTTATTATTCAGTTCAGTTAAGTTCATTGATCATTATAGATATGAATATTGTCTTCCGCTGAGTTAAGTAAGTCAGGCCAAGGGTTTGCTTGGGGTCAACAATGGTCTTCGAGTGCCAGCCACGTCCATGGTGTAAGCTCGGGGCGTGACCGTTTTAATCAGGAGGAGTATAATACGCGTTGTACTCTTTTTCCCTTAACCAAGGTTTTGTCCCATTGGGTTTTCTTGATAAGGTTTTTAATGAGGCAGCTCTCAATGCGTATTATTAGATATGTGTACTCTTTTTCCTTCACTAGGACTTTTTCCCACAGGGTTTTTTTCTAGTAATGTTTTAACGAGACACATTATCTATTGGTGAACTCCAATGAGTAGTAAATACATCATATTGTGATGTCTATTACACAATTTTCTAGATAAGCTTGAAGAAGACAACTAACAAACAGCTCCGCAAGCAAGTACATCTATGCAACTTACAAACAATTCCGCAAACATGTTTCTATAAACAACTTACACAAGCAGGTTCTTATAAGTAGCTCTACAAAATTTTCTTTGACATGAACATCCAACGGAGAGTGTTGTAAAATTGGATGCCATGTAAGCCTCACATTGTGGCAAATTGATGACCAAGTAAAATTACTGTAGCAAGCACCCTTCTCCAAGAAATGTATTACCCTTTTGTGTCTATAAAAGACACTACAAATGGTTAATGAAGTGAACACTAAAAAATTAGCTCTTACTTCTCTACTTTTTATCTTTTCTTTCTTTGCTCTTTCATATGATTTTAGTTTTGTCTTTATTTTATAACAGTTGAAAATATTTTTTCTTAAGAAAAATTGATTGATTTTTTTAAAAAATAATTGTAATTTGAAGTTGGAGGAGAGTATTGAAAAATATTTTCCTTAATTTTTGAAGGAACGTCATTTTTCTTAAATTTGAGGAAAATAAGTTGATTTGGAAAACATTTTATCCAACCAACATGAGAAAATTGGAAAATATTTTCCTTCATACCAAACATGCCCTTAATGTCTGCAAGGATTTTCTATTATTTGTTGTTCTCATCATTGATAATTTTTGGATCAACTGAATTTCTAGGGTCCGTTGATGGTGGAAATAGGCGTTGTCATCGGCTTGACATAGCAGAAGCATTGCCATAGTGGAGGCATCCCGCTATTGCATGCTGATGTCAGCCCGATTCAATTCAATTTTTAATAATATCGTCGTGTACCTCATTTTTAAATTGGCAACACATTTTTAAGAATTTTGGAATTCTGCACTAGTGCCTTTGAATAAGAGTTAATATCTCATATGGTCACTCAACTTTGGATAGTTTACTTAGAAAGTCACTCAACTTAGATTAGTTTACTTAGAAAGTCACTTAACTTTGTTTTACAACTCAAAAGTCATTCAACTATTAATATTTCACTTAAAAAGTCACTTATCTATTAATTTTTTACTTAGAAAGTCACCCAACTATTTTAAATGATTTTTTCACTAAATTTTGTTTTAAACTTTTTTTTATATAAAAAGATAACATGCTCATTTTAATTATTTTATTAAATTTAGTGAAATGCAATTTTTTTAAAACTAATTTTTGAAAAAAATGATAAGATTAACTGTGTGTTTGTTTGGATTACTTCTTAATTAGTAATTACTTCTCGATTCCAACATCTAATCTTTTTTGGGATCACAGTTGCTAGAATGTTAAAGAATATTTTTTTCCGTCAACTGCTACCGTATGTTTTTCAAAATCATTATAACTGAATAATTTGAACGGGTAAATAAGATAATTAAAATGGATATCTTATTATCTCTTAAAAAATAGTTTAAAATAAAAATTAGATTCAACAAAATTTAATTAAAAAATTATTTAAATTAATTGGATGACTTTTTAAGTAAAATGTCAATAGTTGAGTGACTTTCTAAGTGAAATATCAATAGTTGAGTGACTTTCTGAGTGAAATATCAATAGTTGAGTGACTTTTGAGTTATAAAATAAAGTTGAGTGACTTTCTAAGTAAACTATCGAAAGTTGAGTGACTTTCTGAGTAAACTATTCAAAGTTGAGTGACCATTTGAGATATTATCTCCTTTGAATAACGACGGCTCAGATTGTTACAACTTATGATGCCAAATCTTGGGTGGTGTTTCAACTTTTCTGCATTTCATTTTAGAATACTTATTCTTGGGATATTTTGCTTGTTACTTACCTTTCCACTTTATTCATTAAGTTGAATTGTTAAACTTATTGGGTTGACTTACCTATTGATTGTAAACATATATAGCTGTCATCACAACTTGTGTTTTTGCATCGTGACATATAATATATCTTGATATATTCAATTTTCCTGGTACATTACAATTGTACGAATAGGACCAAATAAGTGTTTTATATTGATGACTATATAAAATAATTTACTAATTCATTAAACGTACTTATACTTTTACACGATATATATATATATTATTTTGATATCTTATTGGGTAAGATTCATTACAAATCAATATATATGGTTCATTGATTGTTAATGTGGATCTTTCGAATCACTTCAGATATTATTATTTTGATATCCTATTGGAGTTTTATACTATTTAACATCAATAAAAACAATGATATTTTCTCAGTAAAACATTTAATGTCTTCTTTTATACACTCAAAAGAAAGAATGAAGCGAATTAAGGGCATGACAAATAACAACAGAGCAGAGTAACACATGGAATTTGATGATGATATGGTTGTAAAAATCATCTCACACTTGCCCTTGAAGTTTGTAAATCAATGTAAAGTTTCAAGCAAGAAATTTAAAAGTAGGATTTCGGATCCTTATTTTTTCCAACTTTTATTCCAAAATCAACAAAAATATTATACACAACTTATCTATTCATCACATATTTTATCCACAAGTTTATACAAAATTTTCTTAAACCCCATTGCAATCATTCAATGTTCAATGAATTTATCGTGCGATGTTGATCTTTTGGCCTCATGAAATGGACTAATTTTGTTAGACTTTGAGGAAATTATGATTTATTGTATTTTCAATCCAATAACCAAAGAACACTAGTTAATACCATACCAGAGTCAACATATGTGATTGGTTATACATGCCTAGATGTTGATTACCCTAGTTCATATACATATAATTTGGTAACCAATAGAATTTTGGTTGAAAATTTCAACTGGTTCTACAAATTTCATGTACTTTCATCAGATAGATCTGGCGTGTGGTGTGAAATTCAATTGAGAGCCAATACTTCCATCTCTTTATCATTTTATTGTGTACTTGTTTACTGACACAATTACTTTTGTTGGCTTAGAAGTGACAATAGTGTTCTAGCTTTTATACAAAGAGAGAAGAGGCTATACTAATTGTCCGTCCTCATTTCATTGATCATTTTTATCTCAACTAGAATATCATTTTTTGAAGTGTAATGGGTACAAAAAAGTTGAAGTGTTGGACAAAATGGTTGATAAGCGCATGTATTGCTTCCATCCAACGTTAGCTTGTGTCCATAAGAAGCCCTCCAATAATGTAACGATTGCTCATCAGGTGTATATTGCTGCAAAATTGAATGACATTAGGAGATTTATTATTGAAGGTACGTATCAGTTAGTTTTGATTGTTAATTAAACTTTGTTGTATCAATCGTTTAAATCTATTGTTAGGTAACAACGAAAAATTTCATTTTGTGTAATGACAGATTTGGTGTGATTGTGTCATGAATTTTAATTTCATTTTTTATTTACCTTTTATTTAATAATCATATTTATCCTTTACCCTACCTTTTGATAGTTGCTCTACCCCACACCTTACTTTTCCTATATGTTTACCATTCAAATTGTTGATTTGTGACATGATGTAATGATGAAGAATAATACAATGTATCTAAATATTTTATTCATTAAAATAATACAATACGATACAATACAATAATATGATACATTATGAAACAATATCTAACAACCATCAGGATTAGCTAAATTTTTCTTTTAAATTTAATGTATTTTATTAGTCTTTTGTTATCACCCTTCATGCAACTTCGATTTCAATTAATGACTAGTATCACCTCCTCTTGTTGTATTGAAAAACATTGTTTTTCATATTAACAACTAAATGCTTTAAGAAAAATGATATTATTTAAAATATTCGGTAGCAATTTAGTCCAATTTTTTCGTTATAAATTCAATGTATTGATACTTGGCAGAAGTAACAAAACTTGTCTTTCCAAAAAAACATGGAGTACACATGAAACTCATAAACTTATTTCATGAATATGAACTTTTATAACATTATATATGCATGTCATAAATGTGATTTCTAGGTTTAATTTTATTTGAAACAAGTGTAAATCACTTTTAATTCTTTTCAAATTATGTATATAATTTTATCTAGATATTTCCATAGAAGAAAAAAGTTCTTTAGAGAAAGAAAGTTCATCGGAAGGAGGAGGATATTTCCATAGAAGAAAAAATTCATCAGAGGAAGAAAGTTCATCGGAAGGAGGAGGAGAAGAAGGGAATGAGAAGAAGGAGACGAAGAATGAGAAAAAGGAGAAGGAGAAAGAGAAGGAGAAGGAGAGTAGAATTTGTTTTCAAGTTAAAAATTGTATTTGGAAATTGAAGTTGTGTTTAAACATAGAATGCAAATTTATAACTAGTTTGAACTTTGGTGATTGATTTGGAGTGAATTTATGAAAACCACTACTCATGGAATGTCCAGCCAATGATGCATTTGAGATGCACATGCGACAAATTTTTCTTCTACAAAACTGTAGCATTACTCTATGGACAATTATTTCTCTTGTAACACCTCGGGTCCAAGGAGATGAGATCTACAGATGTGGTCCACAATCCGTCGATAGAATCACGGTCCGTAGGTGGGGTCCCGTCGTTGGGAGTCAGGATTTAGGGGTCTCTGATCCCACCCACGGCCGACCACTACGGTCCGTGGTTGGACCTACTGACCATAGGTCTGGCCATTGGTGAAGGGTCGTCAGTTATTTGGAAAGAAAGGGCTTTTGGGTCAACTTCAAACGGTCATATCTTTTAGCACGAAATGCATTAGGTAGCCCATGACCTATCAAATTAAAGATAATTGAGTCCTTTTTTCAACGCCACCGAGTTTGCTTTCGCCCATTAGGTCCCTAGAATTAGTTCTTCAGATTCTCATAAATTGTTCAGACATAGGGTTTCTAGATTTTCAAGATTTATTGTGATTATGGTTCCTTTGATCTAAATAAATTGTTTCTTGATAATTTTAGTACAATTTCATGCATAGCACTCAGAACCCTAGCTTGTGTAAATTTGTCCTAGTTCATGATTTATACTTGCTAGGTCAACTAGAGAGAAATTCATGCTTCAGATTTCGAATGCTATATTCTTAGTATGTAAATGTTGCATTCTCAGTTAGCATGTCAATTTTGAGCTATTCAGTATTTAGTGCATTTTAGCTTCATGAATATTCAGTTGGGAGTAGACTTAGACGTTCTGAACCCAGCTCACGTACCGCTTTAATGGGCGAACAGCCCAACCCTTGGAACATACTACAGCCCCAGGTGGCGAAGAGCAAAGTCCCAGAACTACGTGCCAATGTAGGTTCAAAAGTCCCCTCTATTGGGCATCAATTTTTAGTGATCACCCCACAATCATGCCTTTATACCCCTGGAAAGGTATATTGGGTCATCTCGATAGGGCTTATACATCAAACTCCACGTTTAGCACACGTGGTTTATGTCAGTTAATAGTAGCTTCCATGCTCAGACTCTTCGTGCATTGACCAATGTTTTCAACATTTACATCAGTATACAATTTAGCACATTATCTTCATGATTAGAACTTGGTTATTGCATTCAGTTCAATTTTCAGATATACTTTAGTACCTATCTATATCCTTGTTCAAATTATATCCTTGCTCAGTTATGCATTGTTTAGCCTATATACTTTGTTCAGCTTAGCATATCTATATCATGCATGCTCAGTACATTCTAAGTACTGGCTCATACTTTGCGCTACATCATTTCATGATGTAGGTTCAAGCACTCAGCTCCCAGATCACGCTTAGATCGATTCTCGATTCGAATTCAGCACCTTCAGTGGTGAGTCCTCATACTTCGAGGACAATAGACATGCTTTCTATTTTAGTCTTTACTTTGAGTTTTCAGTTTTGTTAGAGTTAGCTGGGGGTATGTCCCAGCAACTCAACTCAGTTAAAGGCTTTTTCAGACATAGTAGTAGATTTAGCTCGAGTTGTTAAATGTTGTTCAATCATCACTAAACTCTTATTATATTTTACATATTCAGACTAGTTAGGGTTTTCCCCATTTCATATATCCACTGTTTTTAGCTTCCACATAGTACATGTTTTACTTATTTATTTCTAGTATGCTTGATATATGCCAGACTCAACGTTAGCTTGGGGTCACTCATGATCCTAGGTCCCGTGTTACGTCTTGGGAGTTGCCTCGGGGCGTGACAAACTTGGTATACGAGCATTAGGTTCAAGAGTCCTAGGGTGTCTAAAAGCCACACTAAGTAGAGTCTTTTTCATAGGTGTGAAGTACGCCACATCTATGAGGGGGAGGCTACAAAATGTTTTAAGAAAAACTTCACTTCCTTTGATGTTCTTATCGTGCATGAGGTGTGATCCAACTTCTCCCTTCTAATCGATCGTTGTATGTTTCAGATCATGCCTCCTTGTAGAGCTAACGCATGAAATGATAATGCCCGTCAATGCTAATGCAGTTTCTCCAGTTCCGAATCAGGAGGTTACGAATGTAGAGTTTCAGAATGCGATCAAGATATTGGTTCAGACAGTAGCCAACCAGGCCAATAGGCAGGCCCAGTTCCTGCAAACCCTACTGGTGGGTCAGCTGTAGCCAGGGTTTGAGACTTTGTTCATATGAATCCGCCAGAGTTTCTAGGATCGAAGGTTGGTGAAGACCCACAAAACGTAATTGATGAGGTTAAGAAGATTCTTGGAGTAATGCAATTAACATGTACTGAGAGTGTTGAGTTATCTTCCTATCAACTCAATAATGTGGCTCATATCTGGTTCACGCAGTGGAATGAAAAAAACGGCGAGAATGCAGCTCATGTGACATAAGATTATTTTACTGGAGCTTTTCTGGACAGGTTCTTCCTGAGAGAGTTAAGGGAGGCTAAGGCCAAGAGTTCATGAACTTAAAGCAGGGTTAAATGTTCGTCCAAGAATACGGGCTGAAGTTCACTCAGCTTTCCAGGTATGCTCCACATATGGTTGCTGATTCGAGGACATAAATGAGCAAGTTCTTGTTTAGAGTATTCGATCTAGTCAAGACCGAGTGTAGGAATGTCATGCTATTAGGAAATATGGATATCTCTAGACTAGTTGAGGGAGATAAGCTTAGGGAAATGGCTAAGGACAACAAGAATGCCAGAACGGGGAATTATCAATACTCTAAAAAAAGGTCGGATGGTGGAAATCGCTCACAGTTTCAGCAAAGGTGTATAGCCCCAGTACCTTCATTAGCTAGCACTCCGTCCCCCAGGTTTCGACAGGATCAGAAAGGTAGGGCATCAGACTCTAAGTCACAGGGGAGTGTTTCATGTAATCAAACTTTTCCAACTTGCCTAAAGTGTGGTATGAATCATCCGGGTGAGTGTCTTGCTGGCAAAGATGGGTGTTTTGGATACGGTCAGTCTGGTCATAGGTTGAATGATTGCACTTTTTCCAGGCAAGGACAAAGAGGTAGCAAGAGGTCTACTACTTTAGTAGCTCCAGCGGGTTGCCCCACTCAAAAAGGTGCCTCATCTGGTACATATGGTGATCAGCGCTAGAATAGGGTGTATGCTCTCAAGGCTCACTAGGACCAATAAGATTCTCCTAGTGTGGTCACTGGTATGTTGAGAGTCTTCCATTTAGATGCTTATGCATTATTAGATCCAGTGGTTACACTGTCTTTTATAACTTCCTATATTGTTGTAAACTTTGGTGTCAGCCGAGAAGCTCTCTCAGAACCCTTCTCAATCTCTTCTCCAGTTGGTGACCCAATTATAGCTAGACGAGTATACATAAATTTCTTTGTCACAGTTTCTTAGAAAGTCACCTCAACAGACCTTGTAGAGTTAGAAATGGTAGACTTTGATATCATTCTAGGCATGGATTGGTAAAATTCATGTTATGCCTCAATCAAATATAGATTAGGATTGTCCAGTTTCAGTTTTCAAACGAGCCAGTCTTAGAGTGGAAGGGCAGAGACCCTAACTCTTGATTCAGTCTCAGTAGTAAATGAGTTTCCAAAAGTGTTCCAAGAAGATCTTCCCGGAGTTTCTCTCGGAAGGGAAATTGACTTCAAAATAGATCTCCTTACAATACTCAGCCTATTTCGATTCCTCCTTACGGAATGACTCCAGCTGAGCTTAAGGAATTAAAATAATAGTTGAAAGACCTTTTAGACAAGGGGTTCGATGTATCTCTCCATAGGGTGCTCCAGTGTTGTTCGTGAAAAAGAAAGACGATTCTCTCGAAATGTGCATTGACTATCATCAACTAAACAAAGTCACAATCAAGAATAAGTATCCCATCCCCAAGATTGATGACTTGTTCGACCAACTTCAGGGTGCTAGTTGCTTTTTCTAAGATAGACCTCCGATCCGGCTTTCACCAGTTTAGAGTCAGAGACAGTGATATCCCGAATACAACCTTCAAGACTCACTAACAAATGCTCCTACAACTTTCATGTACTTTATGAACAGGGTGTTCAAACAGTATTTTGACTTGTTCGTCATTTGTTTTATTGATGATATCCTCATTTATTCTCGAAGAGAGGAAGAGCATGCGACTCATCTGAGAGTTGTCTTGCAAACCCTCAAAGATCACCAACTATTCGCAAAGTTCAACAAATGTGAATTCTGGTTACAATCAGTAGCTTTCCTTAGTCATGTGGCATCCAATGAAAGGATACAAGTAGGTTCTCAGAAAATTGAGGCAGTAAAACACTAGCCCAAACCCACCTCTCCAACTGATATCAGAAGATTTTTGGGTTTGATCGGTTATTACAGGAGGTTTGTTGAAGAATTTTCATCCATAGCTTCCCCATTGAACAAGTTAACTCAGAAAAAGTTCAAGTTTTAGTGGTTAGATGAGTGTGAGAAAAACTTCTCAAGATTGAAGATTAGGTTGACTACCGCTCCTATCCTGACTCTACCAAATGGTTCAGACGGTTATGTGATTTATTGTGATGCATCCAAGGTCGGCCTAGGTTGTGTTTTCATGCAGCGAGGTAAGGTCATAACTTATGTTTCTAGACAACTTAAGGTCCACGAGATGAATTACCCGACTCATGACCTCAAGCTTGCAACCGTAGTATTGCCTAAAGATTTGGAGACACTACTTGTATGGTGTTCATGTTGGTGTGTTCACAGATCACAAGAGCCTCCGATATGTGTTCACCCATAAAGAGTTGAATCTTCGTCAGAGGAGATGGCTTGAATTTCTAAAAGACTACGACATGAATGTGCTCTACCATCTGGGTAAGGCCAACGTAGTGGCTGATGCCCTAAGCACACTATCCATGGGTAGTGTAGCACATGTTGAACAAGAGAAGAAATAACTTATGCTTCTAGACAACTTAAGATTCACGAGAAGAATTACCCGACTCACGACCTCGAACTTGCAGCCGTAGTATTTGCCCTAAATATTTGGAGACACTACTTGTATGGTGTTGATGTGTTCACAGATCACAAGAACCTCCAATATGTGTTCACCCAGAAAGAGTTGAATCTTCTCCCGAGGAGATGACTTGAATTCTTCAAAGACTACGACATGAATGTGCTCTACTATCTGGGTAAGGTCAATGTAGTGGCTGATGCCCTCAACATACTATCCATAAGTAGTATAGCACATGTTGAGGAAAAGAAGAAAATATTAGTCAAAGATGTTCACCGGCTTGCTTGCTTAGGAGTTTGCCTTACATACATGTCAGACAGTGTTGTGATTGTTCAGAATGGGTCAGAATCTTCATTGGTAGCGGAGGTTAAGGAAAAATAGTATAGTGATCCTATGTTACTTCAGTTGAAAGGTGCAGTTCATCATAAGAGAGTAGAGGTTTTCTCCCAAGGGGGAGATGGTGTACTTCGTTATCGCTTGTGTGTTCCTAACGTAGGTGAGTTGAGGAAGAAGATCCTTAAAAAATCCCATAATACCTAATATTCCATTCATCCAGGTGCCACTAAGATGTACCGTGATCTTCGGGAATTCCATTGGTGGAATGACATGAAGAGGGACATCGCATATTTCATGGCTAAGTGTCCTAACTGTCAACATGTTAAGGTAGAACATCAGAAACCAGGAGGTATGACTCAAAAGATTAACATTCCTACATGGAAATGGGGAGTGATAACCATGGACTTCATTACGGGTTTACCTCATACTCGCAGACAACATGACTCAATTAGGGTGATATTGGACAGAGTCACTAAGTCGGCTCATTTCTTGACTATCAAGACTACAAATTCAGTGAAGGATTACACCTAGACTTTACATCAGCGAGATAGTCAGGTTGCATGGGGTTCCCTTCTCTATCATCTCATATAGGGGTCATCAGTTTACCTCTCATTTTTAGTGATTTTGAATTTACTACAAGCCTGACAATTTTTAAAATTCTTTTTAATCGCTGAGATTAATCCTAAACTTCTCATGATTCTAACATGACGATCATTAATATGACACAAACGAGCATGCCAAAAATTAGTAGAAGAAAACATATAAATAGAAGTCTAACTTTATTCATTTCAACATTCAGTTTGAACATCCCATCACAAGCATACCATTTTCCCACAAAAATATCACTTTCCACAATTACATATTAATCAGATTCAATAATTTGTTTGAAACTTGCTTTATTAAAAAGAAAACAAGACATTAAGTTTTTTCTCAAGAAAGGAGTATAAAGTACATCTTTCACAGTTAATACCATTCTAGAGCTAAAACACAATTCGACATCTCCCGTTCCAAGCGCTTGAGCAGTATGAGAATCACCAATCAAGATGGTTTTGGGCTCCTCAAAAGGAGTATATTTTTAAATCAGTCTTTGTAATAATAGACATGCCCCAGTTTGCACCAGAATTAACCCACCATCCATCAACATTTTCAATCATGTTTATGTCAGTATTCACCGCCACAAAAGGCTCTTCGATAACGTTTGTCTAAGGTGTAGGACCACATTTCTGAAATCTAAAAAATCGAGCAATATGCCCACTTTTGCCACATACAAAACACGGTCCCTTATCTTCAATTTGTTTTTGGTTATTTTCACCATTATTTTTCTTGGGAGGTCTATCATTTTTTTTCTTGAAATATTTCTTCTTAGGCTTCATTGAAGTATTTTTGTGAGAATCAAGAGTAACATTATTTGAAGTAATTAAATTTACCTTCATTGTGATGTTGCTCTCTTCGAATTGTAAAAGTGCATCTCGGCCCCTTACCTCCTCTTCCATGCTGATTCACATTATAAACGTCTCAATATAGGTTTCCTTTTGTTTGTGGCGCATTTTTTAAAGTTCATTTCAAGAAGGTGAAAGTTTATCTACTATGCCACAAACAATAAGGTTATCTCCAATTTTGATCTCCTCGAACCAGAGCTCTTAGTCTGAGCTCTCCAACAATCATTATTAAGTCTTGAGCTTGATCAACCACTGATTTGTTATCCACCATTTGGATGCGAAAAAATCTACTTGCTGCATATTTTTTTCGCTCGAGCTTCTTCGGTTACTCTGGAATGCTTTCTAAATTTTCTTTGCACTAGAGTAAGTTCTATCATAATAATCATAAAAGTTATCAGATAGACAATTAAGAATATAATACCGACATTTATAGGAATCGTCTTTGTACTTTTCCACTTTCTCTAGATGAGAAATAAGTTAATCATTATTCATGGAGGTGTTGTCAACTTTATTAGGATTCTTCTTACGAAACATTGAGAAGACTTAAGTAGAAAAATATTTTACTCTTCCATCTCTTGAAATGGTTATCATTGAATCAAAATGTCTTGTTAAGATCTCACATCTTGATATCCGCATTTTTTTCAATTGTAGTCATTATGATTCTCCTTAAAATTGTTAGTACAAATTACAAGATTACAAAATTCAATAAAAAAATAAAATGAAAAAATAAATCTCTTCAGGTTGAGGCGCGGAACCAAAATTTTGGCCTAATATTCTATTCTTTCTTTTTGGAAGAAAAAAGCGATCTCTTTGAGGAGTACACAGACAAACCGCAACAGATAGTCCACAAGTGATAAGGTATTGAGATTCTTCCTTGGCTCTTGAGGATATAAAATTAATATGTGGGTTGTTGTAATGCTTTTGATATAGAGGTGAAAATAGATGGGGATTTATGACTAACCATTAATGCAAGTAATGATTTGATAATCATAGTGACTGGGGTAATCATTACGCAATCTTGGGTATAAGAACTAAAGAAAAAAAATGGAATTCAAAGCCATTGTAGGCAGTGGTCTGGGACAGCAATGTTGTTGCTGCAAGAAATAATTCTTTTTCTTCTTCATCTTTGATTATTCAAGCATGGTCGGTCTATTTGGGGAATAGAGTATAAATCCATGGTTCAGATATTTCGCTAATTTAAAGTTTGGTTAGTAATGTAGAGATATTCTTTGTTATCGTTAATTCAAGATTAAAAAGGAGATGAGAAAAGACATAAAGACACAATTAAAGTTGTCCCGTATTTGCATAAAGACACCTTAACTTTCAAAGTGTCCTATCACCCCACGAAACTATTTAATATCTTTGTAAATGGGCCATTTTGACCCATTTCCTCGTCTGAGTTGTTACCACGCACATGAGGCGCGTCATGCAACTTTTTCACTGCCATGGACCAGTTTAAAAGTGCCACGTGTCATTTTTGTTCTTTATTATTAATTATTTAATCACTTTATATCATCTTCCCCAAATTTAAACCCAAAATAGCCATTGATAGCCCTAATTTTTCGATTTCATGGTTTTTTTCATATCCCTATAGTAGCAATTACTAAAAAACACAACGAAAAACTATAAAATCCTAACAATGGCAACTATAGTAGGTCGATTTCAACACCAACACGGAGAGAAAACTTTTTTATTTCTTCAAATTTTATGGAAAGTTGAGAAATAAGAAAAGAAAAGGAGAAGACGACTTTTCTTCAAAGAATAGGGTCGGGTCGGGTCGGATTGAATT